>PVKA01021133.1:0-39157 GCA_004027165.1 Ctenomys sociabilis | reverse complement strand
TGTACTGTCCCTCCTGTTTTCAGCCTCCCCAACACTGGGATCACAGGCATGCACCACCATTCCTGGACTCAGTCTCTCGCTCAGTGTGCCTGAGGGTGGGGCTGGTGCAGCATGTGGTGCTGGGGATAAAACCCGGGTTCCTGTACTTGCCTAAGCAGACACTTGGTCTGCCGGCCCACTATTTAATTTCTCTGATACTAAGATTTCTTGTTGGGATGCACGTTGCATGAATCTTTTCTCTTGTTTTTGTGCACCAAGGAAGCCCTTCCTTCTGCAGCATGCTCAACAAACATTTGTGCAGTGAATAAAGTATTGCTCTCAGTTTGTTGAAATGAGTAGGACAGCCTCACCACAAAGACCTTGGAGTTTTCTACCAGGCATCCTAAGTTGAAACTGTGGTCTGACATCTGCCTTTACATCTTGAGTATTTGCACAGGTCACCTGAGTTCTGTGAGGCTTAGTGTCCCAGAGAAAATACAATGGCCTTGACTGTCTAGAGGTCATTGTAATTGTCAAATAAACTTCAAGTATTTAAAGAGCCAGGTATAGTGCTGGGCCCACAAGAAAAGCAATTAAAAGGAAGGGTTTTCAGGGTAGGGGAGGAGCATATCAAAGCATTTGGCTACAAGCATCAGAAATAATCTTGGGACTACTTAAGCAGAAAATAAACTTTCTAGAGAGATCTCAGGAAACTGATAAAATTAATGGCAAGTCTGGAGAAGTAAACTCTGAAAACCACCAGTGATCAAAGGATACTGGGTATCAGGAACCATCAATCAGTTTGCCTTTGTCACTATGAGGATTTCCCAATGCTCATGACCATTAGAGGAGGACAGTACTGCACCAGAATCTGGTCTCAGAGCTTACTGACAGGCGGTCCCATTGCTAGACACTGCACAGGAGCTGGCCTCAAAGGCTCTTTGCTTGTACTCTTCACTCAAATTTAAGTCCCTTTCCTGCTAGCCACTTTTCAAACCTCAGGCTTTGCACTTGTGCTCCAGCTACTAGCGTAAGAGTGTTGAAAATTTCTCTTGTACTCCCCATGGTAGAAAGCAGGATCCTCAACCATTGGGAAATTCTCTAAAACTAGCAAGGAACTCAGATGCTAGGAAGCCGTGAAATGTCCAATGACCACTGTGGAAGAAAGTCCTGGGGAAGAAATAGCAACAACAACAAAAAATAGCAATGAGTATGATAAACGTGCACTTCTGTCAGTGGTACCCAATGCCCAGCTAGTCCTGAAAATATGTGAGCCTGTCAGGGCCCCTAAGGAGAGCTTCAGTGGAAGGGTTATTTCCAAAGTAGTAGTCAGAGCAGAGAAGAATCAAAGATTCAGGAGGTCTGGCAGAATCAGGCCCCATGACCACTCCTAGGCCCAAAGGAGCAAGTCAAGGATGCAGAATCTGAGTAAGAGAGAGAGAGAGAGAAAGAGGAAGGGGGAGGGGAAGGAGAAGGGAAGGGAGGGTAGGGGTAGGAGAGGGGGAGAGGGAGGTGGTGAGAGCCACCAAAGGCAGATATAGAGTTGTATGAGAACAGTCAGTTGACTATGACTGAGATTCATGAGGAAAGCTGCTAGTTCATAGTAATGCTATAGAGACAGCTGGAAAATGAATACCATGACTTGCCCATGGCCTCATTTCTTCCTTCAGTGCTCTGCTAGTGCACACCTTTCTGTGCCCATCTGGAAGCTGGAGGCCACTGATAGAACTTGCCTGAGTGCACTTCAGGGCACAAAGCAGGGGAAAGGAGGAGAGCAGATGGGGGAGGAGCCAAGCGTAAGCTGTACATCCTGGGGGTGGGTGCTCAGAGGACAAATCTTAACTTCTTTTTAGGGGGTGGGTGGAGGATGGACCAGGAAGACAGAGCAGAATTTTAAGAGTTTTTTTTTTTTTTTTTTTTTTTTTTTTTTTAATTTAGTACAGTGTCCACAGGGTCTCACTACACAGATCAGACTCATAGTGATCCTTCTGTTTTCAGCCTTTCAGTGCTGGGATCACAGGTATGCACTACCCCGCCCAGTCTCAGTTGCTGTGTCAGTGTGCCCTGGGGGCAGGGCCAGCATAGCACACTGGTTATCACGCCCAGTCGCTGTTTCTGCTTAAGCAAGTACTTAATCTGCTGAGCTATCTGGCCAGCCTCTTAAGTGATTTTTCTTTTTTAAAGATGAAGGCACATTATAACTTTGATCTAAAGTGCTCAGAAAAGGTCAAGTGTTCAAAGGTGGGCCTTTGATGACAGCTGTGGTGCTTAGCATTGTATTAGTGCACTGGTGAGTTCTTGGCCAAGTGCGTGTGCTGATAGGAAGAGGACCCAGCTGAAGGAAGGGTGGCCCTGCCTGTGACCTGTGCTCTCCTGGCTCTGTGTCTGCTCTCAGCTTCCGGGCTGCTGCCTTCTGCCAGGCCCTTCTGCCATGCTGTTTTGTCTCAGAGCGAACTGCCCATGGGCTGCAGCCTCTGAAACCATGGGCTGAAATAAATCTCTTCTCCTTAAATTGTGGGTATCAGATACTTTATCCCAGTGCCAGGAAACTGACAAGCCCCTTGCCTGAAAAACTACAAAGTTAGAGGTCAAGGGCTGTATTGAGAAATGGAGAGCTTTGGACATTGTTGCCCCAGATCCTTCTGCTCCCCTGGCTCCTGTTTGGGGCACCTGCAACTTCTCAAGGCTGTGATTAAGGGCTTGTGTTTGATATGACATCACCAATCAGGCTTTGATTCTTGTGGGGCTTTGGGTAAATGCCTCAGCAGCTTGGTTTTAGCTGCAGTCCTAAACATGGGACTGGCTGTTTACACTTCCAAGTCAGCAGCCAGTAGAGAATCACCTCTTACTTAAGGCCTGGTTGCCAGTGGACCCTGTTTGTTGGGGTTTGTGCAGCCAGCAGAGGGTTGCTATGGCTGAGCTGCAGGCACCAGGTCTTGTGATCTGGCAAAGCAAATTGTATATATAAAATGACAGCATTTATTAAAGCAAGATAAACTTAACAGCAAAGGATCTGGTGGGGGGCATAAATTCCTTTGACCTTAGCATCTGAGCCATTGCATTCCATGTGCATGAGGCCTACCAACCCAATCATTTTTGTTAAGAATGTCAGTTTGCTGAATATCTCTGAGAGAATGAACGGGGCCTTGGACCCTTCTTTGATTAAGAGAGATGTGTCCTGCGTTGTGTGGTTCTGACTCACTGCACTTCTCTGTGTGAAAAGACATGTGGGGGTTGGGCAGTGAGTGCCATGAGTACAGTCATTCAGGCCAAGGCTGGGACCCTGGGTTCTCTTCCATTTAAAGAGAGCTAGAGAAGGGGGAAAGGAGATATTCTGCACATTCTTTGTAGTTCTTGGAACCCAAGTAGGGACTTGATGAAGATCTGTCTCCAACCTGCAGCCCACTCTGTCATCATGGCATCCCATGGCCCAGGGATGGAACGATTTTTTGTATCAGGTAGGAGGGACAAAGCAAAAACACTGGAGCCAGAGGGCCTGGGTTTAAGTATCAGTTCTGATGTTAACTGGGTAAGTAGGAGCAGCCAAGTTTATGACCCTAGTTATGCCCTAGTTATTATAGCTTGTGTTTAGATGTTTCCCCACAGCCTCATGCTGTCTTAGGAGGGGCTTTTCAGAGGTGGCTGTATCTGGGAGTGTGGGATGCTGAGATTAAGTGTGTGACACTGAGATGAAGGGTGTGTGATTAGTAAATTAGTCCACGTTTGGCTTGGCATAATTCTAAGTGTGGACAACAGAAAGGCCCACCCTAGTATGAGTGCTACCCACCCAAAGGGCAGGCAGCCTGAAGAGCATGATCATGAGGCCCAGAGAGGGCTGTTCGCTGCTTCCCTGGCTGCTTGCTGCTTCTTTGCCTTTCTGATTTCTGCCTGCCATGAGGTATCTCTCCTCTGCCGTGCCACCCTACCTCGGAGACCACTGATTATAGACTGAAATATCTATGAACTGCAAGGTACAAGAAACTTTTCCTCCACTAACTTTGGCTATTGGGTACTTTGTCTTAGCAAAAAGAAAAACATAAATGAAACAGAAATCTATCCCTCGGAAGGTGATGGTGCAGATAGCTAGCACTTACTAGCATTTCCTATGTGTCACTCATTGGGCTGAGGGTTGGCTTGGATGACACAATCTACTGCTCACAAAGACAATGTGAAATAAGCAGGAGTGTTCTTACTTTACAGAAGAGGAAACTGAGGCAGGGAGGGGTTAGGGATCTTGGGAATGGTGGAACTCAGAGACTCTGCCTTCGGGGATTTTAAATTTTCTTAATAATGAACCGTACCTCATCTACATTATAGGATTCATAGGTTTCACTAGAAAGCCTTTAAATTCCAAACAATTAGTTATGGTGAGTGTGAAGTTTGAACTAGAAGCTAAATCTTTTTCTTTTTCCTAATGTATTTGGTATAAGGCCTACAGAGTCTATGGGGTCTCACTACACAGATTGGACTCTAGTGATCCTCCTGTTTCAGCCTCCCAAATGCTGGGATTATAGGCGCATGCTACCATGCCCAGTCTCAGTTGCTGTATCAGTGCACCCCAGATGCAGGGCCAGGCAGGGCCAGCACTGCACCATGGGATTCGAACCCCAGTGCCTGTGTCTGACTAAGCAGTTGCTTTAATCCACTGGGTCATCTGGCCTGCCCAAGAAGCTAAATTTTAATTTTCCACCTTTTCCATATTTGTTCAACTTTGTTCAAAAGGGCGTATTTTCTCCCAGGAGCTTTTATCTCTCCTTTCTTCCATCCCCGCTTGTCCTTGTCTTTCCTTTCTAGCAGACCTCCCTTTCCTCATTGGCTTTAGTGGAATTCAGACTAGACAAGGAAAAGTAAAATAACAGCCAAACTCAAAAGTACTTGTGGTTTTATTAAAAAAAAATACAGTCAGGTACTGTCCAGATGTGTTTGGGAAAAGAACAACTCTTTAAAAATCCTTAGTTTTCATCCTCCTCCTCATTATTATATTAATAATATTAATCATCTCCTTGGAAGGGAAACAGTATTGCTTTTCTGTCTTCAGTTGTACGAAATGTAAAAAAAGGGGGGTCAAATTCCGACGGCACACATTTTATCTTTACTAACAAAAATAATGACAATTAATTATATAGCTTTGTTTAAAATACAGCTGGTTCTAGAACAAACTACCACTGTCTTCCCCTCACCCCTTCCCAGAGCCACCCAAGAGAAGTAAAAAAACGATAGCATTGTAGTCACTGGAAGGACTCTGCTGAGCCAAATGACGAAGCAGAAGCCTGCTGCAGCCTGTGGTCTTTGGTGGGCAGGAAGTGACGCAGAGTGGGTGGTGCAGGGGCCTCTCAGCAGGGGCCAGCCTTGACTCTCGCCCAGTGCCCAGGTGTGGCCAGATGGTCGGCTGGGTGTACTGATACTTTGGTAAAATCCTTTCTTTTCCCTGGGCCCTCTCGTCTCTCACCCGGATGTTCCTGGAGTTTATGCCCGTTTGCGTCTGCTTTCTAGATTTCTGAAGTTGCTAGGTCTTAGCTTCATCTCGGCAAACTGAATCGAATATTCGTGGCCTTTCCAGTGGAACCAGTTAACTCCCTGTAAGAAAGAAAAGACCCCCGAGTTGGTTTCCATTATGCAAGGTGGGCACTAATCCTCACTGTTTAGTTCAAACAAGAGGAGCAGTGTTTCAGCTTGTTCACGGGGTATAGCACAGCAGCTCCTCCTGCCTGTCAGTAGATCCGTGCTGTGGAACTTGCCAAGGGGCTTGCTCAAAGTATTACCACTGGGCAGAACTCACCTGAGTCTGCACTGAGCTCTTTGCTGCCGTTTTGTTTCAAAATGGCAGCAGATAAGCTTGGCTTACTTGGGACAGGTTTCTGCAGAAGTTCGGGTCCTGACTGGAGATTACAAAAGTGAGTAGCTAAGTATAGGATGTGAATGTTGGTACGGATTAGCAGCGCAATCAGAGGTGGAACACAGGCTTTGCAATGTGACCAACAGTGGGTGAATACAAGTAGTGCTTTTATCCGAGCACTGCTACCACAGTGCTGGGCATTTTGTAGAGAGGCTCAGTAAATGCTATTTGTTTAATCTCCAAAAGGGAGAGCGAACCTTGAAATTCTGGTCAAAGCTTTTTTTTTTTTATATATAAGAAAAGACTACAGGTTTCCTGGTTCCATGAGTAGCTCCGTAGAGGGGTCTGCAGATGGCATAGACTGCCCAGCAGAGGCACATGGTCCTCAGCCTGTGTGGGGGAAGGTGAAGGGGGAATTGTCACTCCCACACTGCTGACCCCTCCCCCAGCAGTGACTCCTTGTCCTTGTAGCACTATGGAACCTATCCATGGAGAAGTTACTGGATAATGAAGTCAGGGACAAGTAGAGACACATTGCTTGCTTGGTTCTTTTGGTGTTGCCTGGCCTGTGCCTCTGCCTCGGAGATGGGATCCAGGAAGAGCTGGTTCATTTCATGAGCAAATGTGCTTGCAGTTTCTCAGCTGCAGTGAGGCGGCACAGCCCACCTGCTTGGACTGCATGCTGCTTCCTCTGCGCTTGTTGTTTCTGCTCATAATCCTTCAGGTTGGGAAGCCAAGCTGCCTAGTACTTAGGTGGAGGCTGAAGCCAGTGGAGGAAGAGACACTACAGAGGTCACACAGCAGCCAGAGCGGAGCCAGAGCTGGGCTGAGCTCTTGTGAGTGTTGTGTGGCCTCCTTTGTTATCTCTTTCTTTTTATGAAATTGGATGGAAGGATGGAAAAAGAGGGCTTGTGTTTGACATGAAGTCTTTTTGCTTAGTGTGATTTGTTTGTTGAAAACTCTTTGTATTACACTTGTTAGGAGAGAAGACAATAAAGGGGATAGAGTAGCATCATGCTTAGGGTGGAAATGGTACTGGGGCTGGGTAATAAGATAGAGAACCGGGCAATGGGTTCTTAGTCTCCTTCAGTAGTGTCCTCAGCACCATGACCTGAAATGCCAGATCCTGATACCCTCACAGAATAAGGCTGGTATGCACATGAGATCGAAGAAGAGAGAGTTCTGAAAGCTTTATCAAGGTCAGATGTACCATCAAGGTCAAGGCTGTCATCTGCAGGTAGTGCCTCTGGGCATAGTCCCAGGTATCAGAATTTCTAGCAATGGAGTGCCCCAGTTGCCAACCCCACCCCATGGCAGGAAGCCCCTGTGGACCCATCAAGAAAGTAACATACAGGGGCTGGGGAGATGACTCAGTAGAATAAGCACTTCTCTGGCAAGCGCAAGGGTCTGAGTTCAATCCCTAGTTCCATCAAAAAAAAAAAAAAAAAAGAAAAGAAAGTAACATCCTCAAGTCAACAGCAAAAGAAACACAAAAAGTAGAGAAACTGTACTGCTCCTAGAGTCATCAAATACCAGTCCCTAGGATTGCGATGTGGGACTTTGGCCACCGCAGTTTTACAAAGCCCCTGGGGTTCCAGTGAGAAGATCTGTCAAGAATCTGCAAGGTCCAGGGGCCAGAGTGGGTTGGCACTGGGGGAGTGCCTGTCCCTCATCCCAGATGCGTATGAGGCTCTGAGCAGAATGTGCCAACCATGCTTGGCAATACTCATTTCCCAGGCACAGGCTGGTACAGCCAGCAGGCAGCAGCCCATTATACAGCAGAACGCTGGGGTCATGCGGCTCCTCTGTTTCTAAAGGGGACGTCAAAAACCCACTTCTGTGATTGCAAAGGTGGTGCTAGAGTCATACACTGGGGCTTGGAAGTGGGGAGGTTTGAGTCTGACTCCAACTTCATTCCATGACCTCAGGAAATTAACCTTTTTCTGACCCTTGGCACCATTATAAAGTAATGGGACTTAAGGTCTGTGACTTCATCCCGAGGTGTTCCTCAGGCGCTGGGGCCCTCAACTCTTCACCTCTCTGGTCTTCATTTTGATTAGCTTTACTTTTGAGATTCACACAGAGGTTGCATCTAAGGACAGCTTTCTAAGCCCAGAATCCTTCTGACCAATGGTTCTTCAACCAATGGTTCTCCTCGTGATCTTCGAGGGTTAATGTGAACTGTTCCTATTTTTAACAGATCTGTCCCATCATTAAGATTTCTTGCAGTGCTGAAGAAAAAAACGTGTTGTGGCACCTCTATGGTTGCAGCCTCTCATGTCAACAAGCAGGGTGAAGTGTCTTCCCCTCACCCAGTGCCCCACGCCCCGCCTCACAAGTCTACCCACCTGACTGTGGTTGTTGTCCCCGTATCTTCCCATCAGATTGACACGGTGACAGTTCTTGTACCAGAAAGCACCTTTGTAGGACAGGGCACAATTGGTGATGGCTGAGTCTGTGTCCTTGTCGTAGGTGGAGAAGGAGCGGCCGTTGTGGTAGGCCATGGAGTCACCTGAGGGGAAGAGAAGAAGAGGAGAATGAGGGCTCGATCTTGGCTGGAGCTTCCCCTGGGCTGAGAAGAGCAGAACCAGAGGTGACGCCGTGGAGTCCTGGCGTGAGCTGGCCTGGAGCTCCAGACTCAGAGTGTTGATGAAGGTGGGACTGGCGGGACACAAGTGCACCCCCAGGGTTCCTTTCTGCCAGCACTGGCATAATAGGCAGGAAGAATGCAGTAGGTGACTGGAGCGTCCAGCTTTGAGTCCCACCACCTCTCCCTCTAGCTGTGACCACATGTGAATCAGCCCTCTTGCTCACCCTCTGTGCTTTCATTTGGAAAATGGAGCCAACATACTGATCCGCTCTACATCACAGTGTTGTGTGACAGTGACACACTGATCCCCTCTGTCACAGTGCTGTGTGGCAGTGGAAATGAGAGTATGCCCTCAGTAGGTAGAGAGGTGTGCAGGGAGGTATTTACTAGTGCTGTGCTTATGATTTATTTTTGCATTTCTTTTACAAAAAAGATCTAGAGAGGAAGATAAGACATGTGCAATTAGCAGTGGCATGTGCATGTTCCACATGTAGAACCAGTGAAGCCCTTCAGGTATTAGATGGAGTCAAAGAGCCTGTGTCATGTAGTTATTTTTCAAAATGTTTATCTGACTAGTGTCGTCTGATTCCCATACAAGAAGCCCATTTCATGTAAGTTTACTTGGGAATGTAGTTTGTAATTTAATGCATTGACTTTTGGAAGCCATTGGGTGGCATTCTTTTCTGCTGTGCACAGAAATTTCAAGGGGGGAACATTCTACACTGATATCTGCAGCAAGGTGTCAGCCAGGTTCATGCAGCTTGCTAACTAATGGTGGTACACAGAGCATGAAGACTCCAGGTAGTAGCACGATGGTCTTCTGTGGGGGCTTGGCTGCTACCAAAGCAAAGTGAAATATAGCCTTTCAAGGGTCATCATATTAATGGGGAACATGGTGCATTCTCTCATTGGAAGTGCAGGGAAGAACAGAGGCCACATTCTTGCTGCTTAGCATATTTTTTCCTTTTAGCATGTAACAATATCTTCTTGCCAGAAGCCATCACAACCAGAGGTATTTATTGACAGGCAATAAGATGTCAGGATTCTTCGAGGCATGCAAGAACTCAAACAAGTTTCACCCTGGCTGTTCCTCTTCACTCCCACCAAACTGCCATCTTGAAAGAGCTCTGTGCCTCCTTACACTGATCGAGCTTTTGGCATCCCTTTATCTGCAGGCCTTCTCCTTTCTGGCTATCTTCTTTCAGGGCTCAGGGGACTGGAAATGTGCCATAGCATCTGTCTCTTTGTTTTCATAAGCATTGAAAGAAGCCACCCAAAGTGGGCTTGGCTTGCATGGGGTGGTCTGCTCCCTCAGCCCGATCCCTGCTTGATAAGAAGAAAACCACTGGCTATGCTTTTCAGCAGCTGCTTGCTGCCTGTTGTAGCCCCTGCTTCATCTTGGGCAGAATGTGCCAACCATGCCCTTCGGAGCCCGTTTCCTCATATTTATGACCGCATCTTCCTCAAAGTTTTGTGTGAGGGCTAAATGAGGGTAAGCAAGTCCTATGCCTGCAAGAGACAAGGCTGCCCGCAGACCTTAGTACATATTGTTTGCTTATTTATTTCTCCCCTAATATGCAGCCAGAAAACCGAACCAAGGCCGTATCAAGTCAAAGAAATTTTCAGAACTAGAACGGAGACTGGGACCCACACATGGAATGAAAAGGCCACCAGAAAGACAGTGTGTAGGCACGCGGGCTGAAGCGGATGATCATGTGGCAGGGACACCTTAGAAGACCCGTCAGCACTTAGACAGGAGAGCAGATTATTTGTTACTCAAACTGCGGTCCACAGACCACCAACACCAATGCTGTTGATATCACCAGGGGTTGTATGAAAGGCGTTCTCAGTCCAGCTTGGACTTCCTGGTCAGCATCTATGGATTAGCAGTGTCAGCAGGGGGTCTTCTACCCATGGATTAGCAGTGTCAGCAGGGGTCTTCTACCCACAGTGAGGAAGTGCTGGGTTAGATGAGGACTGAGAGTTTCGAGTAACCATTTTCCTATCAGTCTATAAGTGATAGCTACAGCTGATGGCTAGACATGGATGAGAAAAACATATGTGTAATGATCAAAAGTACCGTGTTTCAAGTAAACAATTGTTACAATGAAAGACACATTGTCACTAATCCCACCCAAAATACTACATACTGTCTCTCATTTTGAACATACATATCCCATCCATTTTGGCCATGGGTATGTAACTGTAATAAGTTCAAAAGCTTTTCCTGACATGAGCTACACTTTTCAATTGCCCGTTTTGTTTTCTGAATGAGGAATTATAAATCAGCCCTTATCACTCAAATCACTATGTTTTAGGGACCAAATATTTATCTGACACTTTGCCAGTGCAGTTCCTCTGGATTAGTATTTTGCCTAGCACTTGTTAAGTATTGGTTGTTTGAGTAAATGGAGGAAGGATTGTCTGTTAAAGGAGTAAAAGGGAAGAAGGAAGGAAAGAAGGAGGGAGGGAGGGGTGGAGGGAGGGAGAGTAGGAAGGAAAGAAGGAAGGGAGGAAGGAAGAAAGGAAGGAAGGGAGGGAAGGAAAGAAGGAAGGAAGGGAGGAAGGAAGGAAAGAAGGAAGGGAGGAAGGGAGGGAGGAGGGAGGAAGGAAGGAAAGAAGGAAGGAAGGGAGAAAGGGAGGGAGGGAGGAAAGAAGGAAGGAAGGAAGGGAGGAAGGGAGAAAGGGAGGGAGGGAGGAAAGAAAGAAGGAAGGAAGGAAGGGAGGAAGGGAGGGAGGGAGAGAGGAAGGAAGGAAGGAAGGGAGGGAGGAAGGAAGGGAGGAAGGAAGGAAAGGGAATTAGCTGAAAACACTAAGGCGGTTCTGGGGTCCGGAGTGGCTGTCCCATACCTGCTGTCCCAGTGTAACCTTCCACCTTCAGCCTGTATCTAGTCTTGGCGTCTCCCACATGGAACTTGTCGTAGACGGCGTAGGCTGTCTCTCCGTGGTCCTGCAGGTCCACGCGGAGCTCATACTGTCCTTGGGCCGTGATTTTGCTTAGGTTGTCCAGCCCTGTGGAATATCAGCAACAGTTGCACAGAAACACCGAGAGGAACAAGGCTATCATCTTCTGTTCTACCCAGTAAAAGCATCAGCTGGACACACTTGAAAGAAGATGCATCTCCCGACATGCTGGAACTTGTGCTACTGGTGTGGCACCGGGCAGAATGTCTGACGTTTCTGAGCATCAGGTAAGGTGAGGTTACCGTCATTGCCCTTCTATCCTCCCACCCCATTGTGGAAATCAGAGACAGTAAGGACGAAGGCACCCTTTAAATTCTGAAAATCAGGGCCGGCAAGATAGCACAGCGGATTAAAGCACCTGCTTAGGCAGACACAGGGACAAGAGTTTGATCCCCAATGTGCAGTGCCATCCCATCCCTGGGGCATGCTGAGATAGTGACTGAGACTGGACGTGGTGGTGCATGCCTGTAATTCCAGTGCTTGGGAGGCTGAAAACAGGAGAATCACTACAAGTCCAATCTAAATCTAAATACCAAATAAATCATGAAAAATCTTTACACATGTAGGGCAACAGGTTCAGGCTGTGGTGCATAGATCAGCGCTCTGTGCAGGGAGGTTGCTAGAACGTGTGAGCAGCCTGGATGGATGGATGATGGCGTGTTAGCATTGATCTGGGAGGTTTCTAAATCGTGGCTCAGTGGCTCAGTAGGTAGACCACCACAGGCAAGGCTCTCAGCCTCTAAGGATCGGCTTCCTCCTATGCATGAGGGGAACTTCAAACTTGGCAGGGGTGGTCAGAGGGCTAGGAGTGGTGGTTCTGAGGGACCCATCTTGGAACTGGAGCACAAGAGGAACTCGGTATTGCTGGTGAGTACAACGCTGTAAGGCTAGGCTAATTTGGCAGGCTGGTTGTTTGCTCTCAGGTTTCTATTTTTAGAGACCTAAAGCTTTAAATAGTCTCTTGTATTGGGGTTTAGATAGTCTGGCACATCACCAAGTTCCTTGTAGCAGAGCTCCTTTCTTGTAATCTATTCCTCTCCCTTTAGGCCACTGTGCTTAGAACAAAGGCCAGAGGAAATGGGAATTTTGGACATAAGCATGCAGGACTTCCTTACCAAGCCAGAATTCTTCTCTGCGGTCTCCAAATCCAGCAGCATAGGCCTTCCAGTTTCGATAGAAGTCCTCACGCCCATTTTTACGTCTCAGGAACACCTACAAACACAAGCAATGCATTTGGCTGTGCCTGAGCTTGAGGGAAAGAGGGTTTCTTGCTAAGGGGAAGAAATGTCCCAGCAGGGAAGGGCTCCCAGCCTTGCTCTGCCCACTGCTTACTTTCCAAGTGACCGCAGGCAGGTCACCACCTCTCCCTGACCCTGAGCATGCATGGTGCTCTCATCTGAGAAATGGGGCCTGAAAATATTATGCGGCCTCAGGTGATAGTGATGAGTGAGTACAGGTTTTTCATTTTTGACAAATGCATCACAACTGGTGTAGAATTTTTATAATGAGGGACACTGTGTGGATTGGACATATGAGAATTCTACTTTTCTATTAATTTTGTGGTATATTTAAAATTTATCTAAAAATAAAGTTTATTACTGTCGAGCACATATGGCAATGGTATTTAAATAATTCCTGCTAAACTCTCAGAAAGTCGAGAGTGAAGGCTTAGCCACTGCTAATAACTAATGGGTTTGATGACCACTGTCATTTCTGCAGAGTTGTTTGGGGAGGATCGGATGATGTTCATTTGAAGGGAATTACTTCTCATGTTATTTTTCAACTCATAGCTTGTTTACATTCCTTTTTTAAAGAGGTCATTCCCAAGTTTCTCTGTATGGCAGTGTCTGTCTCATGCAGGCTAGTGTCCGTGTGGACAAGGAGGAAGATTCTCCTTCCCCTGGTGGCTCAGACCCTCGATGTCTGAGAATTCCAGAATCCATCCTGATACTCACAATCCAGCCGCCCCCATCAGAGGTCATGTCACAGAAGACTTCCAGAGCCTGGGCCTTGTCGTTATTCAGATAAATGGTGTAGAGGCCAGAGGTCGTGTCTCCATTCAGCATTGCTTGGGAACAATCCCTGGGGAATGGGTACAGGAGCCCAACTGCAGGGAAAGGAGAATTAGTGACTCTCAGAACTGGGTAGACCAGGCTAGGAGCTTTCAGAACGCAGTTCACCTATTTACTGACTTGAGGTCTATGGGGCAAACAAAGTGACCTCTCTGAGTCTCTGTTACCTCCCAGACAAAATATGACTGAAACTCATTTTGAAGAAATGCTACATGGCCCAGAAGTCATGACATGAAGGGCCTGCTCAGTCCCTCACACTGATGGACCCTGCAAGCAATATGAGCCCCTGTGAAGGTGATGTCAGGGGCATCCAGTGCTGGCCATAATGGCCGTATTTCTAGTACCCACTGGGTGGGTCTCTGTGGAACAGAGCATTCTACTGGGGTACAGGATGTTGGAGGTTGTTACAAAATTTTGGTACTCTGAGCTCCCCAGATAAATGAATTTCAAGCTGCAATATGGATCTATCTCAGGCTCTTCAGAGAATTGCAAGATAAGGGCCCAAAGCCGCCACTTGCTTACTGTGTGACACTGGAGGAGCCATTTGAATGTTTTTCACCTGGGAATCTTGGCTAACAGAAGAATCCTTGGGAAATTTTCAAGTGTAATGAAATGACACACACACAAAAAAAAACTTTACAAAAATGGAAAATTTGGGGGTCATACTTAACAGGTGTCCAGAGAACTAGTAATGATAGCAATTGTTCATGTTCACCTGACAACACCTCCTCACTCTACTTTACCTACATGAGCTGTTTTCTTGTTTATTTCACACACTGGTCAAAAGGTTTCATGTTCCCTACTGTTTGGAGGAAAGGGACTGTCCTCCTTGGCAGACATGTCAGAATGATTGTTGAGGAAGGTGTGAAGGGTGGGAGGCAGCTCCAGGCCAGCTGCACCTACTAATGAACAGATAGGCGTAGCAGAACAGCCATTGACCACTCACAGGAGATGCCCCTTGTGGGTGTAGGGCAGGCTCCCACACTCCGAAACACTGGATCCCAACTCCTGACTCGAGTTAGTCTTAATCAGATCATTTGGTTTCTAGAAGCTTCCATTTCCCCACTAAGAAATCAGGAATAATAATCATTACTAACTGTGCCAGATTGGTGGGGAGGAAATTCGTTGTTTGAGTGTGGAATGGGCTTCCTGTGCTAAAGGAGAAGGGAGGAGATGCTGAGGACGTATTGAACCCAACAGTATAAGGGTCACACACTCAGCCAGGAGTTCAAATACAGCATCTCATTAGCCCTCACTAGGCTGTTGTGAGAAAATGATGCAGAATAGTCCTGTTGTACAGACGAAGAAAATGAGGCTTACAGATCTTGGCTCAGCATGTTACAGAGACAGGGACTGAATTCAGATGGGGTCCCCACCCTGCTCTTCCTTTCCTCTCACCAGGTTGCTAGCATCCTCCTGCACCCACCATCCTAAGGGCTCCAAGAGTGGCAGGGAGCTAACACTTCTCAGACCCTTACTTAGAAAATATGACATAGAAGGCAAAGAGGAAGCAGAGGTTTGATTCGCCCTTGTAAAGCTAAACCTCAAGTCCTGCCACCCCCCGGATCTCCTTACTGGTGGTGAAGACGGTCTGGATGAGCTTGCTCCTCAGGGGCCCGCTCAATGCCTGGATCCTGGCTGTGTAGTGGGTGGATGGGTTGAGGTCTGCCAGGCTGTAGGAGGTGGTGTCGGGGCCCATGATGACTTCCTAAAAGCAAAAGAAAACATACAGCAGTTTGACCATGGATATTCTCGGGGTGAACGTAGATGGTGCATTCATTTGCTTATTTAATAAGAAGCCACAGAGCACTCAGTCTGAGCCAGGCTGGACACATGCCTGAACTACCAGGAAATGCAGCATAAGCAAAGGCCCTAGGCCAGAAGGGGCAGAGTAAGTGGAAATAAAGAAGACGTAATACTCTAAGTGCTCTTGGTTTCAGATGGAGAAGCAATAGAAAAGATAGGAAAAGACAAGATTAAGAAGGACCTTAAATATCAAGCCATAAAATTGGAAGCTTATCATTATAAAGAATGAGAAGGTCTGAAAGATTTTGGAACAGGTGACAAGGTAAGTCCAGCTCTGCTAAAAAAAAAAAAAATCAAAACAAAACCAAACCAACTTAAAAACTTAAGTTGGTAGTAAGACGAATAACACAAGGGCAAAGGGTTTTGTGACCAGTTGGGTCAGGGGTCTCTAAGTATGGCCCTTAGCTTGAAACACTATGGTGCTGAGAGCTCAGCCCAGACTTACTGAACCATCTTGGAGAGAAAAGGGGCCTGGCTAGGTGCATATTTATTTATTTAGTCTTTTGAGACAGTGCCTCACTATGCAGTTCAGACTAGCCTTGAACTCACTTTGTAGCCCCCACTGGTCTCGAATTTGCAACTACCATCCTGCCTTAGCTTCCCAAGCGCTGAGTTTATAGGCATTCACCACCATCCCTAGCTCATAGGTGCATATTTAACATATTTAAAAAGCTCTCCTGAGGATTCTGATGCAAAGTTAGGATGGGGACCTCTTCAATCTGCAGATGATTGCAATACCTCAATTAGTGAGGCATGGGAAAGGCTGAGCTGACCTGGAGTGACTTTTCCAGAACAGATCTCTCATAGAGAGAGACAGGGGACCCCTCTAACTATGTGGCTGGTCCTTGGACTGCTGTGTGGAGGAAAGGATCAGTTTCAGTTTGTTTTCAAGTCCTTTACTGTGCTTCTAATTCTTCTTGAGCAGATGGGGTTGGTGTCTGAGACTGGAATCCAACCAGACCCTCCAGCTCCCTATTACATGAAGCATGGCTGCTGGGTGTAGGCAGCATTGGGAGTTGTTATAAAGGCTCCTGGAAGGTTTCTTGCATCCTGGACTGTGCTATCCTGACTTCTAATGGGGGAGCAGTTTCAGAGAAGCTAAGAGACTTGCTCCCATTCCATAATTTGTTGGTGGCAGAGGATGGTCGTGTATCTTGGTCGCCCAGCTCATTATGTGGGATTCTTCACTACCAGGTTGATTTTCATGAATGATAAGTCTAAAGCTGTGGATGGGACATCCAATAAAAGTAAATCAGCATGAGTTCCATTTGATCCCAGTGACCTTTATGCTTCTCTCAGGTTAGGTCCCTAGGGAGAGATCAATTGTTAGGTACAAAGCTGGGATCTCACTCTGAGATACAATTACCTATCAGCTTTCTAGGCTGCTAAGTGAAGTTGTTTTCTAGGCACCAAGGATGACTTGGGACTAGACTCACAACTGAGGCAGGCACAGTCCTCAATGCCTAAGTGTGAGGGGACCAGAGGCATCTGTAAGTGAATATGTGAAGGCCGACACCGAGAGGACAAGGGACCCACTTCAGGTGGCACTGGGATAGCGCATTGCATAGCAATGGCAGGAATGCCCATGACAGCAACTAGAAGCATGAGTCCACTTCTGTTTAAACTTGACATACTGGATATGTCTGCTTACCTCTTCTTGCTCCTGATGTTTACTACAGTGAGAGTAAAGAAATGTAGGCTATGCATATACAGAGATGAAGGAACCGAGACAGCAACAGATAGGTTTGCCACATCAGTAGAATCTTGGAAGATGGCAAGTAAGTGGTGGAGCAACCCCTGAGGAGCCAGAGAACAACAGCTGGAGGCTACCTAGTGAGAGTGGGCAGAGATAACCCAGCCTGCCTGCTGTCTACCATGTTCATGATGAATGTATACAAAATCCAAGATACCTTTGATATTGATGTGGCTTGTGGCTAAACTAAGTAAGGTTTGGTGCATTTAAGAGCTTTGTTTAGGAAAAAGATTCTCAGGTCTTCACACCAACTTCTGGTCCAGATGGAAGGCTGAGTTCGCTCTTTGGAGAGACTAAGATGATAGGCAGGGAGCTTGGAATTCAAGTCTGCTGGGTTCAGCTGCCAGGTTCAAGCTGGGTGTTATGCTGCCCAGGCTTTGTGATGCTGGAATTTGGCAGGCCCTAACAAAATTGCCAGGTACTTGCCTGATCTCTCTAGAGTGGATTCCACACTTAAGGAGACCTGCTGGGCAGGTGGAATTCCAAATCAGTTCTTTCACTCTTTGGTCAAATGAAAGAGGATAAACTAGGATTAACAGATGCTAGTTGGAGACTCCAACTTGAAAAGGATAGATAAAAACAAAACAATAAAAAAGAAAAGAGAAAGTGAAAAAATGCCAATCTAGAATGAAATAACAATAATGTGTTTTAGAGATAAAGAGAAAATGGTACGTGAAATGCAAATAACTAGAAAATGGATGAATGTGCAGAAATAAGTAGAAGACTTTGGAGATACAAAGTGAAAAATTCAATAACGTTGGAAAGTAAGCGATCAAAAATCTTCTTTAGTTCTCTGAAAGTCCAACGTTATTGCAAATAGAAAAGTAAAGGAAAAAAAAAGAAGCTCATGGGGAAGAGAATATAAGTAGTATTAACAATGGATATCAACAGTATTTATAGTCATTGTTGCAAAGAGTTATCTTGTAACACATCACATAATGGTGTCGTTCTATGACATAATATGTAGGCCACATGTACAGAAAACTCTTGGCCTTTGTTAGTTAACACTAAAGAACAAGGAGTCTAGCTCCTACAACATCCCCAAGTCTTCTAAATAGTGGCTCTTGAGGATGCAGGCTATAGACCCAGGAGTTGGTTAAAATGAGAAAGTCTATAGTGTATATCAGTCAAAAGCTCAGCACTGCATCCGATCCCTACTAAATTTTGTTTAAACTCTCTGCTGCCCTGGTCTGGAGAAACAGCACTGGGTAATTCTTCCCTTCTGTGGGGTCACACACGTGTTTCATCCAGCAGTGGGGAGTTGTTTATGTACTTCACAGTACCTTGAGTGTACCATCCAGGGATTCGTAAACCAAGAGGTAGCCAGTGACTGATGCCCGTGGAGGGTGCCAGGTGAGGAGGGCAGTTTCTGATTGAACCTCAGTAGCAGTCAAGTCTCTTGGAGCATCCAGGTCTGGAGAAGACAGTAAATATCAGTAAGTGAGCAAGCACAGGTCAGACAGAATAGGGAGGAGGACGCTCCAGTCCCTTCCCATTCCACCAACCGGTGTGATCTCGGGCAAGAACTTTCCCTGCCTATGGAGAAGAAAGTTGAACATGGGATCTTTGAAGACAGATTCTCCATGGTTCATCTCTTCCTAACAGTTGAATTTCCATGAGCCCAGCACAGCTCTGGGCTTTGGGTAGATTCTGGGGAGAAAGGTACAGCTGTGATGATCATTACCAAGGTGACCACTAAACCACCTTAACTATAAGTAAAAGGACAGATGAGGGTTACTGTCACCATTCTCCCCCATGGATTGGATGTTGTCTCTGATTGCTACCATCTGCTAAAAGAAAAATCTCAATGCAAAAAACCCCACTGAGACATCTAGGAAAAGTTGCCTGAAAAAAAAAATCTTCCTTTTCAAATAGAGTTCCCTGCCTGGAACATGGATCATTAAATTTTAGGTTTAGGGCCAATGAGAACTGTTTAGCCACTTAAAAATCTCTCCTCTTCAAATCTTTTCCTCATCTGTGGGGAGAACAAGGTCATTTCAGTTGAAGAGGAAGTGGTGTGTGTCTTCGGGTTCTGAGTAGACACTGGTGACTCAGCAGGAGCTGATGTCATTGCACTGCAAGGGGCTGCCCCTTCTGCCCTTCAGATGCAGGCCCTAGGGGGCTGTATCTCAGAGGGGACAGCTTTCAGTTCTCTGTGTCTCTGTACCTGTTGTGAACCTGGTAGTGATGGCAGAGCTCTTCTGGGGTCCTTTCTCTGCGAAGATTCTCAGTATATACTCCGTGGCAGGCTCGAGGTCAGTGAGAGCATACTCCGCTGTGTTCCCAGACACTGTGTGTGTAATTTCTGGCACTAAATATAAAGCACACATACCATGGCCATCACCGAAAGCTGTCCAAGGCATCAGTGGACTCGGCAAACAGTGGACATCCCCCTTCCTAACACAGAAGCTTTCAGTGACCCTGCAGAGAAGCCCAGTTGATTTCTGAAATGACTCAGAGCCTTTTCTGTCTCTTAAGTGCTCACCTCATATACAAAGGATCAGTCCTACATCTCTGGATTTTCTAGGCACTGAATCAGAAGGAAAAGAAACTGGGGGTTCAGAAGATGTTTTTCCACATGGTGTCCGGGCTGGAAAAGCTTTGTTATTGAGACAAAGTACTGATCTAGCCGAGGGTTGCTGATAACCCTCCCAAACCTCAGACTCCTTACATTTAATTTGTCTTATGCTTCCCCCCTTTATGTCTGCATCTTTCTAAATTACTACATGTCATCAAATCAAGGATCCCAAAACCCTTTGGGCTGAGGGTCACAATAGTGTTAAATTCCCCGGAGAGTCTGGTGCAGCCTCTTTGGGCCCACTAGGGTCAGTCATGTCTGGTGGTAGAAAGTAAGCCACCCTGCCTTGGTGAGTGTGTTTATTTTCTAGTCATAGGTGACATACCATGCAGGCTCATCAAGGGCAAAATGGCTTTCCAGCTACAGAGCTTTCAGTGTTAAAACTGGAAAAAGCCCTAGCGAAATGGAACAAGTTGGTTTTATGGCTTGGATCTTAAATGCTTCCCCCAAATCTCCTGTGTGGAAAGGCTGGTACTCAGCTCATGGCAATGCTAGGGGTGTTGGAAACTTTACATAGTGGGTACTTGGTGCAGAAAGGAGTCAGGGCTAGTAGTTGGAGTGTGTCCTTGGGACTATGTTAGGATGCTGGCCTTCAATCTCGCTCTCTTTGCTTCCAGGTCACCTCGAGGTGAGCAGTGGTGTTTATCATGTGCTCCTCATCATGATGTCCTGCCTTGCCGAAAGCCCAAAGCAGTAGGCCCAGTGACCACAGGTGGACAGTTCTGAGCCAGAATATACCTTTCTCCTCTACTTAATTGGATTCCCAGGTATTTGTCACAGCAATGGAAAGCTGGTTGCCTCATCTCATCATTTGCAGGCTCCCTTTCTCCTTCCTGGCCCAGGTCTTTCCTTACTTAGTCTTGAGTCCACAATTTCCCTGAGTATCATGAACCATCCTCTGATTTACTTTAGGTGACGTTGGCTTTCCTGTCTCAGAAAAGTTTCCTTGTAGGGATGAGATTTAAAGGATTAAAAAAGAATAAATCAAAATTTCCCTATCCTGACCTCATCTTGACTCTGCTCTTACAAGGAAAAATCAGGTTCATATCAAGGCTCAATTAAAATTGTCAGAGACCCCAGGAAAATACTGATGTCATCTCACATTGTCACTGAAAACAAGATGCAGCCATAGAACACAAGATCTACATATTGTTGGATATTAAAACTGCAAAATTCTTTCCACCATAGCTCATTATAAAACTATGGATAGGTCCATTGGAAAGGTCTCTCTTTTCCTTCTCTCTCTTATTTGTACTGGGTTTTACTTTCCTGGGCCTGTGCCTGGCAGGTGCTCTAAGCACGTATTTAACCTGTCAGCTCAGTAAAAGAACACTGGTGGCTGAAAACACAAAGAAAACTAATTTTAGGTTTTTCAATGAAGTTTGTTTCCACTGGTCGCTCTGGTGGCTTCTGAGGCACCAGCACCCCTGTACTACCTGATGTCATCTAATGGGGTCCTCCTTTATAAAAGCCTCCTTTATAAGAGAATTTCATGCTTCCAGGCAGAGAGACTAATAGGATAGAATGAAAGACCTTGAGAAACATGCAGGGTGAGAGAGACATGTCTCTTGTTTTTTTTTGCACAGCCTAACATACTCTGTTAAGGTTGCAAATGATGATCACAGGGACACTGATGACCTTTGGATGTGCCCATGCATCTTGTCATCCAGTATCCAAAATGTGGCACAGACAAGGTAGAATGGAAGAGGTTAGCAGTGAGACCCACACCCCTTGGGGTGAGGAGAGTATTGGGCTCCACCTTACCTCTCTCCCCTGTGTAGGAGATAATGTAGCTGTCCACAGGGGCTATGGCTGGCTGCCACATGGCCAAGGCTTCAGAGTCCGTGATATTGGCCATCACCAGGCTGGATGGGCCATCTAGAGCTGCAAAGAAAGATGGTGGGAGAGGAGCTGGTCATGATGCGGAAGGACATCAGAGTGGGGCTGCCCTGTTGTCTACTCTCCTGGTGGGAGTTCAAACTATAGATGTGTGGGATGATTCTGAGACCTGAGCTTGGATTTGAATCAGGCCTCTCTCCTGTGTTGCCTGGGTTCCTCTGAGTCCATTTCCTCACCTCTAAAGTGGCAATGGCGATTCTTCTGCCCAAGTTTTCCCGTTACTAGGATTTTCATATATTATGGATGGAAATGTGCTGTGTAAAGTGAAAAACTCTGAACACTTAAGCAAGATTATAATCAGAATTCATGCCCCACTTTACCATAGAAGAAACTTAGGCAGACAGAGGAGGCTTGCAGAACGGAGAATGCCTGGGGTTCCTTGAGGCTGTGGTGATCTCTCCGGTTAGGTATCTTGCAGGTACTGGGAGCCAGGTTTCCGAGGCTAGTGGTCACGGGTCTTGCTGTGGCTTCCATGTCTAGTGCCATGTACCCTCAGGAAGGTCATTTCCCTTCCTTTGACCTCACTTTCTTCAGTGGTCAAAATGCAGTAAGTGTTAACTGGATAGTGTGTGTGTGAAACATGCCAGGGAAAGTGCTCCTGAACCAGGTTATTATTAACATGTCTCCTAAGATTATTTGGAGTCTTCCGTGTGCTTTTCAAGCACTGTGGGCTGAGGAAGCATACTGAAGGGGTACTTATCCCTAGCTTTTTTCAACTGGCCACTTCCAATTCCCAGCAACCCTTTCTAGGAAGCAACCTGAATATGGCTACTTTCCTCATGCTTTCACACCTCCTACTCAATTGCCTCATAGCAGCCCTGGAGATTGAGGGCCACCATCACCAAGGACCAGAGCCTCAGGAGATGACCTAACTGCACTGGGCAGAACATGTGGGGAGCTCCCATTGCCCGCACTGAGATCCTTCCTGTCCCCTCACACACATACAGAATCCACTTTAATTGGGGACAGCAATGGAGACTTGGGAAGAAACACACCCAGAGTTTGTGATCTGCTGCTGCAGGGAACCCATGAATGAAAGGTTTCTTTAGAAGAATAAGGGCCTGTGTGGTAGGTTGGACAGGACTCTGGCTTCAGATGGGATATTTTAATTGTGTATTATCAACTCTTTTAGGCAATTGGGATATTTTTAACATTTGCTTTGAGAATCATTCTTTGGTTCTTTAATGGATTGAACTGGATAATTGCTCATATCTCAAAGGATAAATTGTGTAGAGACATGGCCGTCTGAGGAGAAAATTTCCACTTTATTATCCTTCAATGAGATTCATTATTTACTTCCTTAACAGCCTACTGAACAAGTCAGGTCTCAATAGGGAAATTATTCCAAATTTTAGAAGAACACAGGGGTTGCAGGAAGAATGACCTGTGTTCACATTTGGGTCCAGCAGTATGTAAATTCTAATCGTGTAGCTTAGTAATTTCCCCGAGTCTCAGTTATTTCCTCTGTAAAATGGGAATCACAGTAATTATAGGGATTACATGAAAAGTGCAACAGCAGTGCCTGGAATGCGGGAGCTGCCAAACAGGGAGTAGCTGTGTAGCAGCTATCGGGGTTGTGTGTCTGTGTGAAGCACCTGCTTGGAAGGTCCACACAGTGGGCCAGGCACTGGAGGGGGAAGGAGGTGGCAGGCAAACTTGCATAGCCTCTCACATGCATATATTCTTACAATACTCTGAGGAAGGAGAATGCATTCAGTTTACAGAGAATGAAGCTGGATGTAGAGGAATTCTCAGATGGCTTAGAAAGCTCATTGGTGCACAGTGGGGATTTGAACCCAGGTCAGTGTGAGACTCCTTTGAAACTGTAGGATTCCCACATTAGTCCAGAAGTAGAGGCCCTAGGGAGTTAAGAAGTCTAAGGTCCTTCAGCTCTTCGGAGAGCAGGGATGGGCTAGAATGAGAACTTTTGGCACTCAAAATCCAATTCACTTTCCACCAGGATTTCATAAATAAACTTTGCTCTCTGCTGCTGCTGACAATGAAGAATAAAAGAACAGGAACAAAGGATCTTTTCAAAACCAGGTCCCCACTCAACGCACCTGTGTTGAACGACCCTGACACTGGCTCGCTTTCCTCGAAGCCCTTCATGGCCATGACACTGACGAGGTACTCCACCCCTGGGATGAGCTGTACCAGCCTGGCCTCCGTGGTGGCCCCATCGACTGTCACCATGGAGGGCATGCCTGGAACACAGAGAAGGCAAGATAAGTGATGGCCCATCCCATCAGTGCTTGCTTACAGGGCCTTGAGGATGGGTGTGCCTCACTTAGAAATGAAGTTACATCTTTCTCCAATAATATTTCCTTGACTTTTTTTCACTTTATCCCACTCTCTGGCATGAAGGAAAAGGCCTTACTTTTTGTATAATGCTTTTTCCACTGGTGCAGATGCCAAAAACCAAGCCAGCAGTGAAAAAAAAAAAAAAAATGAAATCACAACATACTAAAAATGGCAAGTTTCCATTTGGTAGAGAGCTGGCATGTTGTGCAAAATTTTATTTCCTTTAATATTTTTCCCCCACAAAGTATAAAGTAAGACCACTATATAGTGGGCATCAGAATGACTTATCCATTATCTTGGTATAGAGTTATACAGACTTTCTTACTAGTAGAAATTCTATTTCTAGTAAAAAGATGATCACAGTCAAATTTTCTGCCTTCATATTTTTTAGCAAATCCAGAATTTGTAGATCATAGAGGTTCAAGGGTGGTGAGGAGCTGCTGCCATGGCTGGCCAAGCTCTTCCTGGAGCTGCATCAGGGTCCTTGTCATCCGCTCGCCTCTCTACACTGAAATGACCAAAGGCTTGCTCCAAGCGAGAGGGGCTTCAGACAGGTGTCACTGTGCTTTTTCCCTGAGGTCTCTGCCACAGCCCTGGGCTCTGAACTAGAATCCACAATGCTGCTAAAGCTCCAACTCCCTATTCTAGAAGAAGACAGACAGATTTTGGTATCTTAGATCAAAATCCCATACATAGCCAATAATAGCATTTAAGATCCATGAGCTCATGGATCAAAGGACGCTGTACATAGAATCTTTTGTAATTGTGTTTTAAAAAACACTCAGAATGAATTTCTCATAGGACTTTTAACATTTCAAGGCTGGAAAGGGTCTTCATAATATGTCCCTCCTCAAAAACAATTCTTTCAAGGATCTATAGGACTTTACAAATGCGATTTCTTCAGGTGGTCTCCAAAATGAGGGAGTTGTGTTGTTTTGGCCTTGCTGTTTGGAGATAGGCAGGGTCTCCCTTCATAACAGAATGCTCCACCATCCCAATTCCTCCTCCTACTCCACAATCCTGAGTCTCCTACCTCCACTCATAGGTACATAGGTGACCCGGAAGCTCTCCACCTGGGCAGAGGGTGCCTTCCAGCTGACAGTGGCTGTGTTCTCAGTGATGTCTGAGAAGATGAGTTCCTTTGGAGATCCCATGGCTGTCAAGGAGAAAGCACAAGAGAAGCCCAGATATGGTTAACTGTCTTTTTCATAAGTAGCTTTTTTTCCCTGGATCTTGCATCCATGAAAATTTAGTGCCTAGAGTTGATGTCTGAGCCAAAGCTTTAGGATGGAGGAGGTGAGACCTGTGGCCAAGAAGTGAACCTTTCATTCCAGGTACTGGGCCCAGGGCTATTGTGCACTCATTTGGTTCCACTAAGGTGAGTGTTCTCACCTCATTTGGCTTCTAAGGAAGCAAGACAGAGTGGTTTCACAGATCTGAATCTGTTCCCTTTTTATTTGGATTTTGATTTGCACACCTTTTCAAATCTTTGCATTCTAGCTCCTTTCACTAAACAATGCCAAGGCCTGACAAGTGCACACCTGCTATGCAATCCAGAAGGCGGAATCTTCTCATAGAGACCCCTAGAAGAAAACATGACTGTGGACCTTGAACAGGTGAGTCTATGTTCTTCAACTAGCACTCTCGTGATGGGACCTTTCTAGCTCATGGAACGCTGCAGCTGAGTCACATACATCCTGGGCTTGTGGACGTGCACACAGACCCTGACCATGACAACTCACTGCTGGGACTGAAAGGAGCGACCACAGGCCACTGCCAAAGTGAGCCCCCACTGAGCATTGGGTCTACCTGTGAGGAAACTCACTTCCAGAGGGATCTCTCTGCTCCTGATGTTCCCTATGCCAAGCCAATTTCCCCATGGTTTTTTCTGTTTACTTTTGGGCTAAGGCTACTGCCCACTTCAGCCACTCATGTTTAGACAGGGAATTTAGGAAACTATTTTCATGCTGAAGGACAGCTCATTTCCTCACCTATTCCTTCAACCCACATTGGTCATTAAGTTAGGAAACCCACAGAAATTTAGGGACAGTTCTTTTTTCTCTCCCTGCCCATTTGTCTTTTTCTTGTCATCCAAAGCATCTATGTCCTCCTACTGCTTTCTTCTGTGAACTATGGACCACTCCCAGACTCTGGCTGCCTGGTTTATTTACTTATTTTTCCTTTTGTCTATGGAAAGTTCTGGAAACCGCAAGGTTTCAGGAGCCTGCAAGATCTTGATGGTCCAAATACCACTGGGAGGCTGGGCAGCCTGGGGCAAGTCTCTTCACTTCTGTGAACTTCAGTTGCTCTAAATGTCCACTGGGGAAACAGCAGCGTGCACCCACAGGAATGTTTGGAGGATTAGCACAGATAATGGCATGGCGTCTAGCACACACGGTTCAGCAGATGCAAGTGTTCTCTTTCTTTATTTTCTTTACCATGTGGCCCTTTTGTCTGTGGGCACTCTTGGATTTTAGGTATACTTTGGAAAGATCTAGTTGACTCAAGCTCTGTTAAAAACCCCATGAGGTCCATACAGTCAGGCCCATAGCATCCCCTTTTGCCTGCCTGGGTCATTCTGACTTTTGCTCTGGCTCAAAATCTTGCTGGTGTAGGTCCTGGCACATTTTAGAAGTTGTGTCTTTCTTCTCTGGTCCCTGATTTTCTTACTTAGAAGTTGGTAATCATACCTTCCCTTTCTTCCACATCCTAAGAACCAGTGACTCTATCCACCATCCACTTGAGGGATTTGCATAGTAAACGGGGGGGGGGGTAGAAAGATGATTTTGTAGACCTAAAGAAACAGCGTATTATGGTGGAAATCCAACAAGAGCAGAGCTTCCCGTGTGACTCTAGCCTGTTTCTTTTTGCCATGAATGGGGCCTCTAAGCTTCCAGCTCTATAGCAGATGACAGTGGAAACACCTGAATCACATGCTTTGAAAAGTCGGGGAGACCCAAGCCATGTTTCTCATCTCTTCCAAAGGATTCTGTTTTTTAACCTTCCACTAGGGAAATATCTGGAATTAGTAAAACCTTTGAAGAAGGTTTGAAGGGGCATCTATCTTCTCTCTGCATAAATTTACCACCTCAAATCTATAGCTTTTCACTATAAAGCAATTGAACAAAAATTAAAAATTTCCCCTTTCATCATAGTTTTATTTAACATTTAATGTGCATTAGTTCCTGAGTTGAATTAAGGGGGTAGATGCTATATGCAGTATAATTTAAAAAAGGAATTTTGATGTGAACTACCCTTGTTGTGGCTTTTATCCTGGCACTACTGTCTACAAGTGCTTCAATGTCCTGGGTCTCAGTTTTCACATATGTTAAATGTACTTAATGTGGTGTCCCCCTTGTCTGCCTGTGTCTTGAAGATTCAAGGAGATCCCTGGCTGCATGAGGTACAGCAAATTATGTGCTTGTCACTGCTGGCATCATCTTTACGGTACGTGGGAGAAGGTACAGGTTTGAATGAGTTCTATTGAACACTAAGAGACTGGGTCCTACAGAAGGGAGGATTACCAGGCAGCTGTTTCAACAGACTTACTGCCCCAGACCCCAGGACAATGTGATGTGACTCTGGGGCGTGGCTTCAAGTTCAACTGGACTGGAAAGGAGTTGAGAGTTGAGAGAGCGGGGCAGAGTGGGAGTGCAGGCATCTTCTGGGATCTGGGAAAAGAGGTGCTACCTACTCTACTCTATTCACTTCAGTGCTAGGAGAGAGCTCCTGGAATGTTTTTCAGGCTGGGTATAGGGACAGGACAGAGGAACAGTTCTGGGTCCTCACTTGGGGCTATGGCAAGACCATCTCACCCAGCTGCTGGGATTTCTTATTTCCTGAAGACTGTATTGGCCCTCAAGATGGTGCTTAGAAATTGGTTGACACTGAACTCCATGCAGGAGATAGGGGCTTCTCTGTAAGGGAGACCAAGACTACTGCAAGGAAGTGGGTCCAACCTCAGAGTGGGAAGAGGCCACTGTAAGCTCAGGAGCTGGCAGGCAAAAGCAGTGACACCAGTGATAGCCCAGGTGCCTGTCAGGAGGAAGAGGGCTAAATGGCCATGTATATAGGCTTTATCCAAGCACTGTTAATAAGTAGAAAACACACATATGTATGCATGCGCATGCACACCACAGACATAGACACACACACACACACACACATTAAAGGATAAATGAATGAGAATATGTTAAACATTGTGCTCTTCAAAAGAGTAAAAAGCAGTTAAACTTAGGTTGGATTTTATCTATTTCTGGAGGAACAAGGGATGATGTAACGTGTTAATTGCCTCTAGTTAGAGCCACTGGGTACAGCAACACAGCTAAATAGAGGCTCAAGCGCGCATTATTTTTAACTCCTGAGTATTGGAGCAGGGAGCCCACTAAAAGTGAAATTTACATTAACTCCACAAACAGCTGCACTAATACTGTTACTGTGGACAGGGACATTCTGTTGGGTGCTCCATATGTATGCTCGTATTTCACCTTCATGACTCATACTGAGTTCAATTGTTTTTCAGATGAGGAAATTTAGGTTTAGAGAGGAGAAAAGAATTCCTTAAGAGCTGGCCAGAGGGATAGTGACATATTCAACAGTTTTCCCAGACCCTGCTGGTTAACTAACCACTAGGATACACTCTTCTGTCTTCTGCTCTGGGCATTCAGCATGAACAGGTGGTGCTTAGGAGAAATGTTTTTTAAGAAGGAGTTGTAGGGGCTGGAGAGAGCTCTGTAGAATAAGGGCTTGCCTGGCTAGCATAAGGGCCTGAGCTCAATCCCTGGTTCTGAAAAAAAAAAAAAAAAGTTGCAGCATTTCTTTATCAGAAAGAAGAGAGACAGAGGACCACAGTAGTGTGGGAGAGATGGGAGAGGACAGGTGAAAGGGTGAACAGACACGAAGGAACATTCAGAGCTGCTGAGGTGAGCATGAATGCTAGACATCTGTTGTGTTGAAGTGTTTCTCCTGCCCTTTCCCAGTCCTGGAGCACAGGAATGCAGATGCACATGGGTCCATGAACAACATACACATACACAGTGCTCTTTCTGTCTCTCTCTCTCTTTCTGTCTTTCTATGTCTCTCTCTCTGTGTCTCTTCTCTTTGCCTCTATCTCTCTCTGTGTGTCTGTCTCTGTCTCTGTCTCTGTCTCTGTCTGTTCTTTGGCTGTGAACTCAAAGGACCCAGAGAGAGGGATCTAAGAGCGAGTCTTGCCAAAGAGCAGGCTGTGTCTTTTCTTTTGTTCTTAAAAACAAAACAAAGCAAGCAGCTCATGATTATTCATTCTGTTTCTTTGCCTTAGAACTGGAGGGTTTCTAGAGAAAAAAATCAGTGAAACAACATTAGGGATCAGAAGTAAACTTAAAAGAACCATATTTACAAACTGAGGTCAAAATCAGGCTCTGCCTCGGATCTGGATCTGTTTCATGGGCAGCCATGGAAGGAGGAGGCTCAGCCTTACAGTCTGGAATGGGGTGGTTGTGATCCTAAGGGGCAGGGATTTTCTCCTCAATATGTTGCTGCCTGGATCCAGCATTTTCTCCATGTCTATAAATGGTGGTTACAATTTCTGTGCATTGTTTCTTGGAGCTTATTAGGTCCTGAAACTTAACATAATAAAAACATCTTTATCCACAAATTAGGGGGCTTTGGCTAATTACTGAGGCATCATATCTGCACCGGATGACACAAACGTACAGATACTGGTCATCTATCCTCTCTGCTTATATTTAGCAGGGATAAAATATATGCTCTTCTGTATTCCACTCCAAACTTATCTGTGTGATCTTGGAAAAGTTATACAACCTTTCTAAGCATCAAACAGAAAAGGCCATTCTGCAGGAATTTCCCAGGTCTCCTTTTTTCCCTCTGTGTTCGTCCCTCTGGTTTCTCTTTAAATAGCTGTCCTCAAGGGTGTGTGTCTGTGTCTTTCTTTTCCCTGAAAGTATTTATCCATCTCTTGTGGGTTTTTCTTTTCTCTCCTACAAGTCACAGTAGTCTGAATAGTAAGAGTCACATTTTTGACCACCTTCTTTCCCTTTGTGTCTTAGCTCATATGGACAAGGTTTCATTTCTCAGTGCAGATGCCCTTTAGGGTGGCCTGAGGACACCAGGACAGGTAAGGAGAATCTTGCCAGCCTGGCCAGCTTGCTTGTCCTTCCTTACTGATCATGGCATTATTTGTTCACACACAACAGTCTATAAATATTAATCCTTACAGGTACAGGTACAACTTCACAGACCTTCATGTAGGAGAACCCGAAAGTTTCACTAAAGAACCCAGAACCTATATGCCTGGGCAAAATACTATCAGGTAACAGGTAAGAAGAAGCGTCTTAGGAATTTGAAAACGTAATGTGACATTTGTGAAGAGCATGATGCAGTAGAGAGCACGTGGCCAGCTCTCACTTGCGGAGCCCCTGCTAGGTGCCAGACCCTGTGCTATGGGCTCAGGGAGCTATCTCAGCGAACCCTGGCAGCCTTGCTAGGTAAGTGGGGCATCATATTCTCTTGTGCAAAGACTTAACACACTGTCCAAGGTAACCTTGTCTGCAGTTGGAGGAGGCAGAGTCTGAATGCAAGGCTGTGTGTGTCTAAAGCACCTGTGATAACCCGGTCCTGCCGGAAGTGCCACTGGAAGGATGCTTCTCTGTCCTCTCCTGGTTATTTACAGTACCTGTTGTTGCTATGGCATTGACTGGCTGGGATCGCCTTCCACTGCGTATTCCATAGAGTTCGATTTCGTATTCAGTGGCCTCTCTGAGATTTGTTATGTCCCTCATACGTTCAGGGGAAGGGAGGATTATTTCTTGTGGTTCAAACTGCTTTTTGGTATCTCTGATTTTGAGAACAAAGCTGTCGAACATCCCTTCATCAGCTGTCCAGGACAGACGGAAACTGTCTGGGGTAGCATCTGAAACCAGAAGGTTGTCAACTTCTGGTTCAGCTTCTACAGGGAGAGAAAATGGTAGAAGAAGGAAAGATAACATTATTTAGCAGCCCGTGCAATCTTCTTCCAGTTTCCAGTGATGTCCCAGGTTTCACAAATGGAAGTGTCCTGAGATACAAAAATAAAATCATTCAGAGTTAACAAGTAGGGCCAGGGAGGGGAGGGGTGCAGTTGGTACATTCAGTACAAGCCAAGCATTCTGCTTGTATCTGTGAGTTTTGTCTAAAAGCAATTCTATAAATCCACATCTGGAATGAACATTGGCCCCTCCCATACATTATTAAAGCAGCTCAAAGCCAGGAATGTGTTTACATTAGCTGTCTGTCTTCCAGGGGCTTAGTGCCCATCTGCTGCAAGACCCTCTTGTTTTCTTTTTGTAAAGACAAATAAACCAACAGTAATGATGTGCAGAATGCCTGTGATGACTTCACCGATTATCCTTCCTTGGAGGCCCAGCAAAATGGCTTTTAAAATGTTCTGGTCTTTCTGCTATGCTCTTGGGGCTGGTTCACCAAAGGAGGCCCCTACTCTGGATTTCCTTTCTCATGTGCCTTTCTTTGCATGCCATTTTAACCAAAATAGAAGGTCTCAGGTGGTGTAACTGAGGCTTGGCATTGGCTTAATTAGACAAAACTCAAGGTGAATATAATTCGGAGCTGAGTTTCCCAAAGTGTGCTCAAAACAAAGGAAGATGCCTTCCTTGAAAGCTATTCATTGTCGAATAAGTTTGGGAAATAAAGCCTTCTCGGAAATACGCAATGCACAAGAAGATGTCAAGGATCCTGTTTAACTCAAGAGTTCAAACTTATTTAAATGAAGAATTTGTTCACCAAGTGGGATCTTTGATAAGAGTTACTGATCTTCAAAAAGCCTTTGGGAAACACAGATTTTGGGCTATTAAAGTTGTTAATGTTGTATTTTTTCTGGGAATTATTAGTTTTGAGAAAATGATGGATTTAGTCCGTGTTGCAGAATCTCTCTGCTATTCCTGTTTGCCAGTTTAAAAAGCACCAATAAAAAGACTACTGTGTAAGTCTGTTATGGTCACACTTCAGACTTTAAGATGGTGAAAGATTTAGACAGATTTTCAAAATATACTCATTGGTATATTTCTTCTGAGAAGGCTGAAACGCAGCTAGGATCAGCTAGGATGAATGCAAGGGAAGGTGGAGGACACAGGAACCATGGACAAGACGTGGGCAAAACAGTGTGGGGCTCCTAGTGGGAACATTTCCACCCTCTCATTACTGGTGGTGGGAGTGGGAAGTGATCGTTAGATACAACAAGACAAGCAGACTGTGGGGATAACATGAGAGAGCAGGTCACACCCATGGAAAGTAGGGAGGATGGACAAAAATGTTAAAATCATGAAGATCCTGGAGACAGACCATATGGAAGGGGACCAGAGAAGCGAGAATGGCTCATTTGAATGGAAGTACCTGTGATGACCTCAGCCCTCAAGGGCCTGCTTTGGTGCCCCTGGGTGAGGCCAGAGACCATAACCTCATAGCCAATGCCGGTTATGAGCCCTCTAAGCTGCAGCTTCCTCTGGGTTCCTGCAAGTGTGAATTCCTGGGGATCCAGCAGCTTCCCAGAATCCACCACGGCTACTAGAAAGCTGTCAAAGGCATTCTCCGATGCCATCCAGGAAACTGTGAACCCGTAGGGATTAATGTCGGAAATGGTTAGGTTTTCCAGAAGGGGCAGGGCCTCTGAAAGAAGGGAAGGTGAAAATAACTCAGGTTAGCAGCACTGGCTTTGCTAGGACAGTACAAGTTTCCAAGATTTATTGGGTTTTAAATGAGTCACAGCATGTGTTTAATGCCCAAAGAATGAAACTTATTTAGTAGGAGTTTATTAGATGCCAGATACTGTCATCTAGTGTACTTCTCTTAGTAACTCTATGGGATAGGTGTTATTCCAATTTTTACAGAGGAGAAAATTGAGTTTCAAAAATGCTGTTGACTTGCCCAAAGTCCCAGGTTAGAGTTTGATGGATCAGAGTGTTTAGCTGAGTCTGAGTACAGAATCCACATATTTCTCTCTCCACAAAAAGGATGCCTTGTCTTAGGTTTGGAAACCTCTACCTACTTTGGGTTTTGAAAAAAATTGTCTTAGTGGTTTTGCAAGGATACTGTCTTTTTGTCATGCTTTGTATTTTACTTCTACTTTACATTCTGAATCAATTCCTTCAGGCCAATTAGTAACATATCCGCACTAGCAAAAACCATAAGATTTTTTTTTTTAACTTTTCAAAATTAACAATTTATGTTTAGGGCCCAATAAACAACTTTAAGATTTGCTCATTTGTTGTGGCTTATTTTCCTGGATAAAGTTATAAAACAAGGATTCCTGCCATTACCATTTACCCACTTATATTCATCACCAGTCTGTGTCTCAGGCACAGGCTTCACAGGGACCCTTCTACACATGAGGAATCCCAAAAGGAACACGCTTATGTCTGCTCCATTTTCGTCAGTACTGCTCAGCTGGGGGAGCTCATAGTCACTGTCCTGTGCAGCAGTCATAGCAATGCTACGAGGTAGGTACTGCTCCCTGCCTCGTCCCTGACCTCTATAATATGACTTATCAAAGATCACACATCTACCAGCTGGCTAAGCTTGGATCCAAGAGGGTATTTTGGCTCTGAGTTGTATATTCTTTCTGTATCATGAACCAATGTCTAATTAATAAATCCCCTCAGTGCACATACCCAGAGACAGAGGCAGCATCAGTAGAGAGGGTCCAGCACCTCCTCTGTGGTAAAACAGCACTCAAGGTGCTTACTACGTTTATTTTTTATTGGAGGGGCGAGAAGATGGGCCTTCCACAGCCAAGGCTGGTTCAGTGGCATCTAGTTTAGAGCTTTCTTTTCTCCTGATGCTGTGGAAACTTTCGAAGACCAAATGACTTTGCACGAATGCCCGTGGACTAATCCATGGGATGTGACAGCAACAGAAAAGGTTCAAAAAGAAGAGTTTGGTGATTGGATGAATAAATGAAGAAGTGGACAAATGCCCTCATTTCCTAACCAGAAACTTGGGTTTTGCTGTGGCGTGGACTTCCTATACTTATTTTGAAGCACTTGGTGCTTATTTTCTGGCATTTGTTTTTCATGTAAAAATTCCCAAGAATAATGACTCTGAAAGACAAAAGTGAAATCAAATATACTCTGTAAAAATGTTTTGTTGGTGTGTCAGAAAAGGCTCTCAAATTCTGTTGCCTGATTTTGTTTAGATAGGCGCGTCTCTCTTTGATAACTGACCTCTGTACCTCCATCCCTTCAAAGCAGCCAACTCCAACAAAAAAGGAGGGCTTTCAGTCTTGTCTGTCAAGAGTTTGTTTTTGCAAGTTCTGCCTGTTCATTTTGTTTTTTTTAGTAAAATGCTTTTAAAGCACAGGCTTTTCACATCACAGATTAGCAGAGACAATACTGTAACTGGATCTAAGATTCCTGAGACCTCAGCTTCCCTTTCTTCTGTCTGTTCTGTGGGAGGTCCTGCAGGAGACGACAAGTAAAGGCCTGACAAAGTCTGTGGCCAGGCCTGTCCTTGGAGGCATTGAAGCGTTCACCCTGTAGCTGCTCCTCCCATCATGTTTAAGAAATTATGATGAAGGCTGATCTAAATGGTTCCACTCCCACTAGGTGACTGGGCAGGAAAAACAATAATTGTTTTTGAATCTCTTGCTAAGATATAGCCTATGTTTTCTTACAAATAATGATTATTATTAGCCCTGTTTTTTGCATCTAGGCTTGCTATTTGTCTGTTTGCAGAACTGGAGATAGAAGCTAAGGCTTTATTTGCATAAAGGTGTCCTGGGGAAGAACAGCACTCAGCTTGCTAGCTACATTTACCAGTGCCACTTTCTTCACACTGTTGGCAGAGAGCAGAAAGGCTCAAGTATCTACAAAATAGTTGCCAGGTGCCAGGCATGTACATTTCATCAGACTGGCTTGAGCTCTGAGATGGGGTGCTAGGGACACTCGGAGGTGTCTGTGTTCCATACACAAGGGAAGGGGTGATCCAAAATGGGAGAAACTTGCCAAGTTTACTTGGCTAAGAGGATGTGGAAAGGCTCAATCTCAACAATCCCTGCTCTTCCAGATACCACACTGCCCCTATGTAAATATTTAATTGTACTTATTGATATATCTTATAGCAATTGAGATGCTGGAAGATACTTATTTAATGTGAGAGTCAGATGGCCAAGTCTGTCTCTTGAAAGTTACCATTAGTGGAGGACAAGAGATTTCTAAATAGTTTTGAAGGTTTTTTCAAGATGCAGATTTTAGAAAATTGACATCATTTTCAGTCTTCATGATGGACTTAGGAGAGGCAACCATTTCATTATGTAATTCAAGGAGAAGTTAGAAGTCAAGTTCCATGATTGAATAAGATTTAATTAATCTTAGAACTTATTGGCCATCCTAGGTTGAAATTGTACCAATCTCTATCTTTTGTACTTTAAAATTAAAGAATAATTTTTAGGAAAAAGATTATTATATTTCTGAGGTAGGAAGCTTATGAACTACCCTTACTCAGTATGATTTATGGACAAAATACCTGGCCTGGGCCTCTACTAACTTACAACTCACTCATCAGCCTGAGTCTGCAAGCTGAGCAAAAGGCAGTGTATAAAATATGGCCAACAAACAAACAAACAAACAAATAAACAAGAAAATGCCCTGAAAGTTTTGTGCTCCTGTTGGAAACACTGCATCTACTTTTTAGATTACTAAGACTAGATGCTCTGTTTCTCAGAATCTCACTTGCTGTGGTATGGATATTGTGAATGCTACACAGCACCCTAAATGTCCATCAGTGATTGAACAATAAAGAAATGCCAGTAAATATGCACCCTGGGGTGCCAGACAGCCTTAGGAGAGAGTCACTCTGCCATTTGTGAATGAAACTGGAACGCATTATGCTAGGCTACATGAACTGGGCAAAGGAAGAAAGCACTGCATGATTTTATGTGAGGAATCTAAGAAGGTAAACTCATGTACCTAGAGTCTACCTATATTTCAGTGTCACTTTGTACCTCATAAATATAGACAATTGCATTTTTTAGCTAAAAATAAAAGTAGAGAAGTTCACATTTGGAGAGAAGACTATGCACTGGATCAAATTTTCCTGCACATTGCCTGGCTCCTTCCCTAGTTTCCTGGCTTAGGATTCTGAACAATGAGAGCCTTGGAATACCTGTAGTGACAAAGGCAGTGAGGGGCCTGGTGGGCTCCCCAGCCCAAGTGGTCCCTGCCACACTGACGTGGTAGCCAGTGTTGTCCAGCAGGCCTGTGATGAGAGCTTGCTGTGCATCTCCTGGGACTGTGAGCTGCTGGGATTCCTTCAGTGAGCGAGTGTCACTCACATTGATAACAATGTTTGCAAAGAGCTCAGTTCCAGGGGTCCACGACACGGTGAAGCTGTCAGAAGTAACATTGCTAATGATTAGCGGGCCCAGCTGTGGCTCTGACTCTGAGGGGAGGAGGGACATGGACAGAGAGAAAGAGAGAGATGTCATTAGAGGAAGCAGCTTTCTCCAGAATGTGGTCATAGAATACAAATACATTATTTCCAAATAGCTGCAGAAAAGATAACATTTCAGGCCAGATGCCATATGTCAGTACCAGAATTGATTATAACAGAATATATTACTTTTTATGTAAGTAGGAGTTGGTAAGTTTTAAGGGATGGGCATGACTATATATCATAATGAAGAAAAATGAACACACTGTTAGAGTAATAGGTAGGATCACATTTTCTGAAGTTTGTAAGGGAGAAATAGTCCTATGAGATGTCCCAAGAAAAGACAGTTTCTCCATCAGAGAGAGATGCTCAGAGCATGTTTACACTTCAAGGCTCTCATGAACTTCTGCAGAAAAATCCATTTAACTTTAACTCGACATTTCATGAATTTACTGAACAATGACACCCTGTCCCAGAATATCCTTTGAACATGACCAAGAAATAGTGTCCCACTGAATATGCTTTAGAAAATAACTTGGCTTTTTCTTACTTTTTAAAATTTTGTTTGGATTGTACAAAGTAAATATTGTACCCACATATAAGAAATTTTCCAGTGGTCTTTAGAAATATATAATAGAAAATTGTATATCCCAGCTTAAATACTAGAAAGATGAAAATGACTTCTATTTAAAAAGTTTTGGTGGAAGTGGAAGCCAGAGGTGTTTTTAGTTAGGAAATTTACTTATTAATTGATTTGGAAAGAGGGAGGAAAATTTTTTTTCTCTTTCTTTAGAGTCTGGACAACTCATTTGAGGGGCCTCATGCTTTCTTCAACTGGGTTGTATGTGAAACTAGTCTTCTAAGGGCTCATTTATCATTTACTATTGATACTGAAAAGTTCAACCCAGACTGTGTAGCCAACAGTCTTGGAGGACTGAGCTATTTGAAACAGGAGTTAGTGTTGCAAAGAGACAGACTATTTTCCTCTACAATTTGGGAGTGGCTGTACTTCAGCTATAGTATTTGGAAGAAAGAAGAGCCCCATTTGGACAAATTTTAACTGCATATTTTCATAGTATAACTTGATGTTCTAAAGTCTTTGAGGTTAAATAGGACCTAGGTCAGAAATAGAATATAGCTATATTTGGTGGCATAAGCGCCTGCTTGGCAGTGCAAGGACCTAGGTTTGATCCCTGACGTCACATGCCATGCTGGCTCAGAACCCTGAGGGCACTGTTTGGCCCTGAAACTGGGCATGGTGGTGCATGCCTGTAAACCCAGTGTTGGGGCGTCTGAGACAGGAGTATCACTATGAGTCCAAGCTGCAAGATATAAGCCTCATGACCCTGCATCTAAAAACAAAAACAAATATAGAATATAGCTACATATGATGACATGAAATTTTAGGCTAATTAGTTGGCAAAGCTAATGATGCTGTAGCTTTAGCTATAGTGTGAGTAAATTTCTTCAGCCACAAAAAATGGTAAAATCTTCCCAGTGGAATTATGTTCTTTTTCTATATTTTGTTAAAGAAACAACCTCCCACACAAAGGATGCATGCTGGGGTTCTTTTTTTGCTACTAGATAAAATCTAGCATTGGGAACACATTCACTATGCAGGGTAAGACCTACATACTCAGGATCAGTTTTGCATTTAATTCCCAGAGGATAAAACTAAGCTGAAATGTGTACTACAAGAACAAAAAAAAACCCAGAGAGAGAGAATGCTAGGTAGCATGTGTTCAATGTTTCATGCAAGAAGGGATATTTTTCTCTCATCACTTCCAACCCAGAGAAACAATTCATTGACATGCTGTCTGCTTCCCAGAAAGATAGACATGTTCAAAACTTTAGTGTTCTGAATGTTTACTGCATGCACCAAGATCTGTACGAGATGATGAACAGAAAGAAGAGTCTGACACTTTGGAAAATATATCAGTGGATGGCAACACATGCTTGACACAGGAAATGTCAAAAGAAAGCAGTCTGTTGGTAAGGAATCCAGACAAATGCAAATCTCAAGAACAAGCCAACAATACCGAGTTCTCATGCAGCTCTTAGATTGTGATCTAGTATCTCCTTTAAGCATGCTGGGAGCAGAATTATTTAAAATCCTATTACACCAAAAGACACATTAGATTGTTTGGACCAAGGAATCAAAAATGACATGCACATACTTCTATGCATAAGACACAGGCAAACTCAGATGAGAAAGACACGGGCAGAAGATCACTGAAGGCATTGCAGAGGATTATTCAAGACCAGAAGAAGGGATGGCTTCGAAATTCAACCAGAGTGAGCCACGTTAATTCTGTTTAAACAAAGAGTAGCTCCAGATGGGAGTGTATTTAGGAAAAGGAAATTGGGCAGTGAAGTTCCTTAATTGGGGATGAAGGTTATTTTAAAGTTCTCGATCTCTGAGCTGGTTGGTTCTGTCAAACTTGGGAAGGACCTGGTGAGATGAGGGAGGACAAGCCGGGTGCTGAAGGTTGTGGAGAGAAGAGCCAGAATGGGAAGCACCCGTGACCACTCAGACTGTCGTGGCTCAGCGTTCCGCTCCTTTGCTAGCCATGGCACAGTAGGAGAAGCTTGCATTCCATGACGACAGAGCTGCGGGACATGCCCGGCAGGGAGCAGACCACCATCTCCTGGAGACAGTCAGAATTGCTCACTTCTGCAAGAAAGCTATCAAAGGCAGCCTCTAACTTTCCAGGAGAAGGCCATGCTTCTCCTGGTCACATTAGAAAGCATGAAGTGGCTTAGGAGAGGTCTGGGTACCAGAAGAAGAAGAAGAAAAAAAAAATATTAATGTATTAATACTATAAAAAACACCCAAGACTAAATCCATAGCATTTTCAATTTTAACTTCTGGTGAAAGGAAATTGTTTTCTTTCTTCTTTCTTTCTTTCTTTCTTTCTTTCTTTCTTTCTTTCTTTCTTTCTTTCTTTCTTTCTTTCTTTCT
>PVKA01021132.1:0-30041 GCA_004027165.1 Ctenomys sociabilis | reverse complement strand
GCTAGCCAGGGCCACCAGGCCTGCTCACCCTGGAGCCAAAGCTGATTCTGTGACAGCGGGGTTGCCGGGGGTGGCGAATGAAAACACAGGTGAGAAGGCCAGGCTCAGGGCGCAGGCCTGTTATCCTGGCTCTCGGGAGGAGTGCAGGCTTGCTTAGTGAGACCCCCATCTCAGAATAAAACTGGAAGGGGACTGGGCGCAGCTGGGGCAGGCACACTGGGTTCCAGATAAGTACCCTTTAGTGCATGAGTTCAGATCTAACTGGGGGTCCTGCATCCTCTGTAATAGCACCGCTTGCTTGGGTTTGCTTCAATTTGGTTTGGCTCAGTGTTCTGAGGCCAGTCTCATACTTGCTCTGTGTGCCCAGGTGGACTCGAGCTCCTGCCACCTCAGCTTCCCTATGCTGGGCTCACAAATGCATGCTGCAGACCTGGCCTATACCAACGCGACCCCTAAACCTTGGACAGACATATGTAGGAGGCCGCGGGCCAGGAGCGAGGGCCGACAGCTCAGACACAGGGCACAGGACCAGCATGTACCAGGCCTGAGTTCCATCTCCAGCATCCCAAAATAAATACATAAAGAACAGATAATAATGCGACACGTATTCATCGAGTAGCCCTGTGCACAGAACTGATGTGGACTAGCCTGATCTGCCCTCCAGAACAACTCTGCCATTCTCCCGGGCAGCCCTAGCATTTCAGCCACTTGGCCCGTCTTCCCTCTGTCAGTGGCTGGCTAATCCATTGCCCCAAAATGGGCCACAAACCCATTTAGTTCTCTTGGTATCCATGGCAACTTCGTGGCCCACACTTCAGCCCTCAGCTTCACAGACTACTTAAAACCTTCCAACTGCTCCGTGCTCCACAGCATGGCCTGAGTGATCTTCGCAATCCAGGTCATGTTGCAATCAAGCCTGAAAGGTCTGCACAGCCTCCTGTCCCTCTCAGAACAGTCTGTGCTCCCGGCGTGGGGCATGGCGTGGACGGCCTGCCCATTGTTCTCCCCTGGGGCTACCTTCCTGGGGCTTACAGATGTGTGAGGGTGCGTTCTTTCCTGCGCTCTCCTTCCTGTGTCTTTTTCTGTCTCTTGGATTAATTCCTGGTACAGTCTGGGCTCAAGTGCTGTAGACTGATATTTCATTTAGTTTCATGTGTTATGATCCAAAGATTCCAAAAAGAATGCTATACTTGTGGGCCGGGGAAATGGCTCTGTCTGGCAAGCACAAGGTCCTGAGTTTGATCTCTGGTACCATAAAAAAAAAAATCTAAAATGTAAATTAATTTTAATTCTGGGTCTTTCTTTCTATTTTTTTTGTAGAACTGGGGATGGAACTCATGCTCTTGTGCTTGCCAGACAAGCTATCTCCCTGCACCCCTACTTTTTTTTTTTTAGACAAGCTATCTCCCTACATAGCCCAGGCTGGTCTTGAACTCTTAGTGACCTGTTTTAGCTTCCAGAGTGCTGGGATTGCAGGTATGCGCTACCATGCCTGACTCTATACATAGCACTCTGTTTTCAAAGCCCTGTTCAAGCAAGGATGTCTGAATGGTCACTCCGGATGTGGTGGTCATTTGTTTCCTGCTGCCGCTGCCCTTCTCTGTGGGCCTTCATAGGATGAGGAGTTGTGGAGAGGCTGAACGTGATGTACTTCCCAGTAGACTGTCAGAAATGCAGTAGTCTTCATCCCTCACCGGCCAGGTAACCCACACCCATGATCCCAGCCCTGGGAGACTGAGGCAGGAGGATTGCTGCCAGTTCAAGGCCAGCCTGGGCCATGTATTGAATTCAAGGCCTGAACTGCATAGCAAGACTGACTCAAAAACAAAACAAAAAAGATTGCACAGGCTCTCAGGGTACACTTCAGTCCATGGGTGCTGTGCGCAGTGATCTATCAGGGCAACTGAAATCTCCAGCCAGCGTGGTGGAGAGTATTTGAAACCCTGTTGGCTGCCGATTTGAAATAACACAGCTCACTTACCCTCAGCCAAAACAGCCGCCCACCGGGCAGGCTCAGGGGCTTCCTAGGAGCTCCGCGCCCATCTTTGGAGCCCGCGCCCCATTGCTGCCTCTTGTCTGTCTTACAGGAGGACACCGAGGTCCCATTCACAGAAGAAGAATACCGTAGAAGGAAGAATCACCCGAATTTTCTGGACCACATAAATGCTGAGAAAACAGTCCTCAAATGTGGAAAGAATGTGAGTGCGGGCTCCCAGCACACGCACCCCGCGGTGGGAGGCGCTTCTGAGGCTGCGCACTTGGGCCGGCGGCTGCTGTCTAGTTCTGCTGGTCACGGTGATAAAACTGTTCCCTGGGCATGAGGGCTGCTTGCTTGGCTCAGACCGCACTGGTGTCTCTGGCCAGGTGCGGTAGTGCTCGCCCGAATCCCAGCTCTGAGGAGACTGAGGCAGGAAGGTTGCTACAAATTTGAGGCCAGCCTGGACTTATAGCCTGAATTATATACTGAGACCCTGGCTCAGCAAACCAAAATAATAATAATAATAATAATAATAATAATAATAATAATAATAATAATAATAATAATAATAATAAATTTAAAGACCTAGGGGGTGGCTCAGTGGAATAAGCGCTTGCCTGACAAGGGCAAGGGCCTGAGTTCAATGCCCGGTTCTGAAAGGAAAAAAAAAAAATTAAAGACCTATTTGTTTAGTTTCCTAGAAACTTGTAACTGCAGGTCACTGAGCCGTGGCTCCAGCCCTTGGTGCACTGTCCTTTGGGTCCTGGCACAGGCTCTGTCCCACCCCGTGCAGCGGGAGCTCCCTGTGCCTGTGCTGGGCCCATCCGGTCCTCTGAGCTTCTCGGGACAAGAATAGTGTTGTCCCTGAACAATGCTCGCGCTGTGGGAGCAGCCACCACCCGGAGCCCCACGCACTGCGCTGCCAGGCACAAGCCACCACCCGGAGCCCCGCGCACTGCGCTGCCAGGCACAAGCCACCACCCGGAGCCCCGCACACTGCGCTGCCAGGCACAAGCCGTCTTTGGGTCCCATTCTTTCCCTGGCTCCGGAGCTCCACCATGTCCAGTTTCTCTTGCCGCGCCTGAGCTGACTGCTCCATCCAGAGCTGAAACCCTAACATGGACAATCAGAGCTCGCCAAGCTCCTGATCCAGCAGCGTGGATCATCTTGACCGACAGCCACTATGCAATGTTCAAGTTCCTCTCTACCCAAGTAAATGACAAGAATTGCCTGGGTTGTGAATTAGTCCCAGTTGGGAAAACATTGAGGGCTCGCCCATCTGTGTGCTAGCAGTGTTTTATGTATTGTAAACCATGTAACTCTCCAAGATCTCATGAATAACTTTTAGAATTCTACAAAGCACTGGGCATGGTGGTGCACATCTATAATCCCAGCACTCAGGAGGCTGAGGCAGGAAGATTATTGCAAGGGCAAGATCAGGTAGAGCTATATAATAAGTTTGAGGCCAGCCCTGAGCTACATAGCAAGACCTTGTTTCAAAAAATTCTGTGATGTACTGCTAGCACCATCCCCATTTTGCCTATATACGTTTACACAGAACCCCCAAACCTCCAAAGATCCGGTTAGATTTTTCCATTAGTTAAAGACCAATTGTAAATGATATGCAATAATAGCTCTAAGATGACACCTAGTGGTCACTATGGATATTACAACAGGAATTTTGTCCAAATTATGAGGGCCTATAAAATACAGGTGCAAACAAGAGAGAATTAGCAATTCTGGATCCTTTTCCATCCATTAATTCGTCACCTCAGCCAGGCCACTAAACTTTGGGGTCATATCTTGGACCTAAACACAAGGATTAGATCTCCCAGTAGCTCTCTACCACTGAGCTATACACAGCCCACAACTCCTGGGGTTAAAATAAATGGACTAAAATAAATGGCCTAAATTTATTCCTGTCTTGAATTCAATGATTATTTTGTTAAAATACTTAATATGTTGCAGCTGTGTGTGGTGGCACATGCCTGTAATCCTAGCACTCTGTAGGCTGAGGCAGGAGAATTTCTGTGAGTTCGAGGCCAGCCTAAACTACTTACTGTACCTAGCAAGATTCTGTTTCAATAAATAAAGAAGGCAACATTTCCCTACTTTAGATTATCACTCACTTGAGTCTTTTCTGTATGGAATCACACACTTTCAACCAGTGAATTAGACATATTGAACCAATCATGATGGGGTGGGGGACAGGGTCTTGCTGTGAAGCCCAGGCTGGCCTTGAACTCACAGAGAGGCAGCCTGTCTGCCAGCTGCTGGGCTCCCAGGCATGTGCTGCCAGGCCTGCCCCAGCATGGTACTTTCTGATGCTCTCCTGAGCATCTCATTATCTCAGCTCCACGGGACCTAACCCTAAAGACACCCAGGCCCGGCGGGGTGGAACTGCAATTTCACGTGTGCATTTTGTTTGTATGCTGTCTAGAATCAGTTGCTTCATGGCCTGCCGCGGGCATTTACTGCCTTGTAGAGAAGTACGGAATAGGCATTAAAAGGCATAGCAGAAAATACAGCCTTGATTAGACTAAAATATTCAACACAGGTGTCTGCAGCTTTGCATTCTTTGATGACATCAGCATGTGGAGGAAAATTAGGGAGGTAGATCAGTGCCACAGTGCCTGCCTGGCAATCACAAGGTCCTGAGTGGTTAAAAAAAAAAAGACAGAAAACGAGATGTCTATCCCAGAGCATGGGTGCATGGCCCTGAGAGATTCAAATGTGGGTCAAAGAAAAGAAAATCAAAAGAAAAAAGATTCGGACGTGGATCATGGTTTCACCAAAATCTAAGCATGACAGCTGGTCGTGGTCATGGAAGGAGCTGCATGGAAGTCACCAGCTGCAGGCCCGGGCCTCTGCACTGTCACCCTTGAGTCTTCTGTTCTACTTCTCTTCAAGGTCACCAGCTCCCCAGGCTGAGGACCCCGAGCAGGCGTGGGGAGTGTGCGCTTGGGCAACTATGCACAGGCGCAGTCCCTGGAGCTTGTCCAAATCGCAACCTCAAACCAGAGCCACAAAAAACCTGACTTCATTCATATTCACCCTGAACTCCACCTTATGGAGCATTCTGGTCCCAGTGCGACCTATCATTGGACCTTACATCTGCAACCCAGGAAAAACGTATTGTGCTTTGTGGTACATAGAGCTCTTTGGGTTTCTCTGCTTTGTTTAGTTCTTTGTTTTTGGTTTTTGAGATGGTGACTTGCTCTAGAGAAGCCTCCTGACTCAGCCACCTGAGCAGCTGGTGTACCACAGCTGCGTGGCACCACGTGTGGCTTGATTTTTAAATCAAGCAATTTAAAGGCACCAGGTTAGTGGTATGGTGTGGAGGGAGGCACGGAAGGACACAGGTGTTATCTCCACTTTAAGCTTTCAGGCATTCCACAGAGGACGCCCTCAGTCCCACCTGGAGAGCCTGAGCTCTGTGCTGACTGTAAAAAGGCAGATAAATTTGAGACAAAGTCGCCCAGCCCCTAAGCCATCCTGAGAATAAAGTAAACTTTACAGGTCAAATGAAACCTGCCTATCACTCCCCCTAGAAAATGACAGACCCTGGAGAAGGACCTGCTTTTGTTTTTGTTTGTTAGGTTTGCTTTTTTTGAGACAGGATCTCACTGTGTTGTTCAGGCTGACCTTAAGTATATTATGTAACCCAGGCTGGCCTCGATATTACAGGAATCATCCTGCCTCAGCCTCCCAAGGGCTGGGGTTACAAGTGTGCCAATAGGTCTGGCAGGACCTGGTTTTAGAATTCCCTTTCCTGCAGGCCAGGATGGAGTTTACAGTATTCAGTTTTCAAGAAAGAAAGAGTCTGGCTGTAATTTTATTAAAAGTCCCATTTGCACAGTGGCCGGCAGCACCTGCCCTGAACAGCACTTGATGTGTCCAGAAGAGCTGATGACACTGCCTAAGTGCTCCTCGCAAGGACAGAAACTATCCAGCTAATGTGGCACTCAGCTCTTGCCTGTACTTTATCCGATAGGCCAGAATGTTTGCAACTTACGTAGTCGCTGCAGGACTGCAGTACGGCATGGAGGGAGGCATCTTACACACATTTTTTAAGGTATGACTTTTCATTATATGGAGTTTTTGGTAAATATTTTACAAGGCGTAGCTTGAGGGGAGAGCTCTGGCCTGGCCTGCGTCCTAGCATAAATAATAAATAAATCAGCCAGTATGTGGCGGCACTCGGGAGGCCGGGGCAGGAGGGTTGCCTCAGATGCACGCCTCAGCCTGCCCATTGCTGGGCCACAGGCATGACACGTCCACATTTGTGTCAGTGTCCTTTTATCTCCCCTCTCCCCTCTCCTGTCACTTTGGGTCTAAGGAGGCCCCCAAAGAGGAGAAGGGGGCTTCCCTGTTCCATTGTAAGTTCTTGACCTATGGCAGAAAGAACTTCAGGACCCGTGGTGAGAAGCCTCAACAGGTCCATGAACAGGAACAAATTCCTAAGGGGTTAGGGCCCTGGGCCTGGGGTTGGGGGATTTCTGTAGACTTGGGGGTCCACTCATGACAGGTAGTACTGGGTACTTGTTTATTTGTTTGAGTTATTAATCACGTACTCAGCTCCAGCTTCCTCCACGGCGCCCCTGATTCACAGCTTGAGCCTCCCCATTCACCCTCCATGACGCATTCTGCCTTGAAGCCCCGGATGTACAAACTCAAATTCTGGCTCCCACCCCCCACCCCCGGGCCTCTCCGTGGGCTGACTATGCCCTCAAGACATAGGAATTTAGCATGAGATGTCGGGGAGGAGAATAAACAGGTCCTGGGGTGGAAAAGGCACTGCTGCTGCCTTGGGTAACTTAGATTGTGTCTCGAGGCTGCAATTTTCTGCAAAGTACAAATTTTTAAATTATAATTTCCTGGTCTCCTTCCTACTCATCTTTGTTTCGGTCCTACCTACCTTTTCCCTCTGTGAATCACCACTCTACATTCATATCAGATTTTTTAGCGCCCTTCTCCGAAGCTACCTGGTTCGCTTCTCTGCTGTCCTGCTGTGGCCTGTCTCCCCCAGTGCAATCTCGGGCCCAAGTCGGCAGGACTGATTCCCAAGCGTCTGTCCACAGACTTCTCGTCAGGTCTCCTGCGCCGGCTGCTGTGCAAGCTGTTGCCACTGGTACACGACCGCGATGACAGCTTTGGCTTTCCTTTCTTTTAGCTTGCTTGGCTGGGTGAGGTCTCCGCGTTACCTGTTTTTGGAAATGGAACAAATGTAATTCCGACAATTCATGTTCTTGACCTGGCAGGGTAAGCACTGTCCCAGAAATATGACCCTCTTGAGTACTGCATCAGTAATCTGTATTTTTATTTTAATGTTTTTGAGACCAGATCTCACTGTGTGGTGCAGGGTGGCCTTGAACTTGCTCGAGGTTCACCTCGAGCTTGTGAGGACCCTCCTGCCTCAGCCTCCAAGCACTGGGATTACAGGCATGTGCCACCTTGCCCTCACGCACCTACCTGTAAACACACACATCTACTCGGGGCTAAGCACGCATGCGCATGTTGCATTTATTCTTCCCACAACCCCTTGCGACGGCACTGGCTGTCCCCATAGCATCTCCACTCAGCACACGTCAAAGCTGTTGCTTAAAACTTCCACAGTTTCTTGATGCTTATTTTTGTTTCGCTGGGGCCAGAGGTGGAACACAAGGCCTTCCTTGGTGGAAGGGTGGCTGCTCTACCACTGAGCTACACCGCCAGCCCCCAAACCTAATGGCAAGATCAAGTCTGTCTCTTAGAAACTTTGCTGGCCAAGCAACAATCCCAGGAAAGTGGAGCTTGGTATGAACAACCTTCGAGGGGGCCACAATTTCTCCTTTGTCCCAGATGAGACTGTGGTGTCAGCCCCTCAGACCAGAGTCCGGAAATTAGATAGCAGAGGGAGATCCCCCCCCCTGCACCCCCCAGATAAAGCTGTAATAGTGTCAAATTGCAACCCTGCCTTTAAGGAAGTGGGGAAACCATGGGTGAGCAAGGGCTCAGAGGCTGGTGTGCTATGCTGTTTGGCCTAGAAACAGAGAAGAATCAGTCAGTACAGTCGGGCTACGGGGTGGGGTATGAGGTGGGCCTCTTCGACAAATCAGCACAAGAAGATTGCTCTAGGGCACCTGATGTCATCTGCAGCCTTTGCTTTTAGCTTCAGGCTCAGAGCAGGCTGGGGTTGGCTAGGCCTCACTGCATTCCAGGAGATTTGCGTAAATCATAAACTGTCAGTGGTCATGGGATTACTGGGCCAGATACAGAGATGGAAAGTAAAGGGCTTCAGGTAGGTGGAGGCCACTAGGGTGGCTGCTGGCCAACGTTGCTGCTCTCCACCATCACGTGCCCAGCTGAGGCCCAACCAGTCTGAAGGGCTGCAGCGTCCATCCGGTTGGCTCCTTTGGAGAAGCCCAATGTTGCAGGTATCCTGTGGGTTCGCGTGCAGAGCAACCCCGCCCTGCGCCCAGGCCACAGAGCCAGGTCCCCGAGTCTGCCTGGGCCCCCAGCTCGGGTTCCTGGGGCTTGGCTGGAGGCTGATGTGCCCTTCGCAAGGCGCTGGCTTCCACCACACGCTCCTGCGCTCTCTCACAGGGCCCGCTGTCCTCACAGCAGACGCATTTACCAGTTTACCCAGATAAAGCTCAGACTGAGGCCTGTGAGACACCCTGAAGACCCTGAACCAAATGGTTACCGCTGTTATTAAGGATGAATGTTTTACATAAATAAGTTTTGGAATACATCAAACTAAGTCTTCTTAAGCCAATACTAACTGCAGGGATGAAGGGTCCAAAATGTGCCCTGCTAACCAGATCTGGGGGTGCATACTTGTAGTCCCCTCAGGAGGCTGAGGCAAGAGGATTGCTATTCATTCTAAGCCTAACTAGGTAGGCTACATGGTAAGTTCAAGGCCAGCCTGAGCCACACAGTGAGACTATCTCAAAAAACAACAAAATAAACGTGCCTTTTTTGCAGAAATTTTACCTTATTTTAGCAGGTTTTGAAGGTATAAAGGGGGTCTTACATTCTCAAAATAAAATGTCAAGCTTTAGTCCCAGGAAAGTTAGTGAACAACTTCCTGTTACGGAAAGCTTTGGGACCCTGGTTCCCAGTCATGTTTTTTTCTTCCTGTAGGTTTCTTTGAAAATTGTCAAATATTTAAGAAAGAAGCTAAAAGTTAATGTGCCTAGAAACAGTATAAATTCCTGGGGATGCAGCTCAGCAGCACACACGTGTCCAGCCAGCGTGAGGTCATGAGTTTGGAAAACAAAAACATAAACAAGTGCCTGCAATACTAGGCCAGGTGTGCTGAGGCCCCGGCCTCACTCCCCAGCACCACCAAAAGTCAGGGGATTAAAATCATGACATGACACTGATTAGGACTGTCTTCTTTGGCTGTGCTGGGAGTGGACCTTGGGGCCTCCCGCGTGGGGGCAGCACCTCCCGCTGAGCCTTGGGGGCTGGGTTGTGATGTGGCCGGCAGTGCGGTGCCCAAGAACTCAGTGCGGAGGATGGGGGACCAGTGACCCAGGGGCTCTTGAGCCTGATAATCAGTCCCTGGACTCCTCCACACCTTCTTATCTTAGAATGCTAATTAGTGATCCCCTCCCTGATCTTATTGATGATTAAGTGAGATAACATCAAAAGACCCAACACCAGCTGGGGAGGCTGAGGCAGGAGAATTGCTGCAACTCTGAGGCCAGCCTGGGCTGTATTGTGAGACTCTGTCATAAATGAATGGATGCAGATGGATAGATGACAGATAGACACTGAAGCCCCACGCCTGCTCCGAGGGGCTGGATGGTGGGGAGCGTGGGCTATTGCCTCTCTTTTGTTGCTTCTGCAGAGTGATACAAAACATAATAGACCACGTGCCAAAGCTCCACTACCTGGTCGCTGTGGACGAGTCCGCTAACACCTTGGAAGACCTGGTCAAGGTACGGTGGCCCGTTGCTTCCCATTCTTGGGTGGCACAGTGTACACAGCTAACCTCAGAACTCTGGTTAATCAAGCCGGACACCCTAAAGCAGGACGTCCTGTTGGCTCACACTGCCTGTCACCCTTTGTCCAGGACCCATGTGGAGAAATAAGAAAGGCCACTCTAGGGCTCAGGTGGCCCCTCAGACACACAAAGGGCAGGCTGGACAGGGTGGGGTCGAACATCACAGGGAGTGTTGAAGGGTTTTTAAAAAATATTACAGTAAAGGGCACATGGCTGGCGAAACCCCTCAGAACCCTGCCCCTCGCTTCGCACGGACTCGCCCCTTCCCTCTCGCTGCGTTCTGCAGCAGCTCTGGAAGTGCTCCTTCGTGAGCGCCTTCAGTTGCACTGTCAAAGCTGCCTTAATGTCCTCAGTTGATTCTAAACATTGACCTTTCATGGGCATGTTGACTTTGGGGAACAGCCAGAAGTCACATGGGGACAGATCCCGTGAAGGGAGCACAAGGACACACAGTGACGTCTTCACAAGCCTGCCTTTCTGTTGGGTGGTGCCCGGCAGCAGTATTCACCACATTTTTGATCACACCTCTTTTATTTTTTATTTTTGGAAGAACCAGGGATTGAACTCAGGCCCTTGTGCTTGCCAGGAAAGTGCTTATTCCACTGAGCCATCTCCCTGGCTGATCACACCTCTTAAAGATACTCACAAAAGAGGATTTTCCAGAGCTACTTCATCTTTTATATTTCTTTATTTATTTTAGGGAAGGGTCTACAGGGTGCTCAGGGTCTCACTACTCCTACAGGTGCGCACACCACCATGCCCAGTCTCAATTGCTGTCTCAGTGCGGGGGGGGGGGGGTGTAAAGCCCCAGGGCAGGCCTGGGGATCAAAACCTGGCCCCTGCGCCTTCTTACAAGTGCTTTAGTCCACTGAGCTATTTGACTGGTCCCAGAACTGCTTCAGAAGGTGGTAAGGATGACAGGATGGGTGATTTGGAAGTGACCGAGTATTCTGAGGAATATTCACAGCAGTGTGACTTGTACTGTAAAAATAAAAGTCTAAAGCTTTAAGCATTCACCATACATTTTGGGCACACTGTGTAACTTAAAACCATGTCTGTAGACACACTACAAAGCAGTGACATGGTGTGGCTCACCAGACCTCCTGGCCACTTCCTGGACTCCAAGAGAGAGCCCAGGGACAGGCCTGCTGTACCCCGCCCGGACCACTCCTCCATCTTTAACCCAGCTCAGACCTCTTTCTGGGTGGCTTCACTCCCAGAATGCCTTGCAGGGGCTGGAGCAAAATCCCCCCATATAGCACCGGGGGCCAGCAGTTCTGACTCCACCCTCGTAACCTAGTCATTTCCCCGCGCCGGCCTCTGACAGGTGCCTTGGGGGCAGTCTCAGGATTTCAACAGAAGAGTTGGGGGGTGGACAAGCATTGAGACTGTCAAGGGCAGGGGAGATGGCTCAGTAGAATAAGCGCCTCCCTGGAAAGCGCAAGGGCTTGAGTTCAATCCCTGTTCCACCAAAAAAAAAAAAAGAGAGAGAGACAGAGACTGTCAACAAAGTTGTAAGTGTTCCATAGATCTAACTGGCTTTTATTTTCAAAGTGTCAATTAAGCAGTTTCCCTCCTAAGAGCAGAATGGCAGCTCCCAAAGAGGACAAAGACAACCAAGGGAGGTGGCACATGCCTGTGACCTCTGCCCTGGGAGGCTGAGGCAGGAGGGTCGAGGAGAGTTCAAGGCCAGCCTGGGATACACAGTGAGCTCAAGGCCAGCCTGAGCTACAGAGTGAGATTGTCTCAAAAACAAAACTAAAACAAGTAAAAAGACCAAGGCCCAAACGCCTCCCACCGCATTGCCCAGTCCCGTGTGATTGTATCACCTGTGTCCAGCTATCTCCTCTTTCAAAGCGGAGCTCCTCAAGGGCAGAGTCTGGGCCCCATTCATCTCTTTCTTGGCATAGCTTTGGAATAGAGGAATTCACAGATGCTACGACCTTTGTCCTAGTAGTGCTCATGCCGCTGCAGACGCTGTGCATAAAATCTTCAGGAAAACCAAATAACGCCTCTATTTCTCCTTAACAGGTCATCAGTAAAAGTACCGGACCTGGAAAAGTCCAGAAAGTCCCCAAAGAAAACATTTTCCTCATCAAGGAGCTAACTGTTAGTATCTAAGAATTTTTAAAACTCTTCCTAAATATTACCGATTCTGAAATATTCAGATCAGCGTGGCTGGCTCCAGCTCCAACCCTGGGGCAATTATGCTTCTCTTTTTCCAGCCTCAGTTTCCTTTTGTGAAAACCCATAGAAAATACACGGAAGGCTCTCTGACGTGTGGGCCGCGCCACAAACAGCGGGCGATGCTCCCTGGAAAGCCCCGTTCTGTGGTCCGGCCCTCAGAGCCCGTGGCTGTAGCTCTGTAGCGAGCACTTTAACCAGTTCGAGGATGTAATTGTGCTGAAGAAATTGTATCTAAAAGCTGGGCCCGAATATATTGTAGAGACTGAGGCCATGAATTCTTTCTGAGGAGCAGAGCAAGCTGGTGACGCTTGGGAGTCAGAGGGAGTGTTTTTCACTATACTTACTGGGCTGTGTGTGTGTGTGTGTGTGTGTGTGCGTGTGTGTGTGCGTGTGTGTGTGCGTGTGTCTTACCTGGACCCAGGACCTTCAGTATGAGCTACACCCCTTGTGTTAGTTACTGTACTGTAGTTACTGGGACAAATACCCGACACTCAAAATGAGGGAAGGAAAGGTTTATTTAGCTCACAGTTACGGGAGGGTTCAAGGCACTGGAGGGGAGGCTGGGGCGCTGCTGCGTCCAGGATGACCCCTCCACAGCTCTGAGAAAGCACAGGCTGCCAGTTTAATGGTCTGTGCCTCTCTGGCCCCGCCCACGGGGCTCTGCTCTGGTCCTCTGGCCCCGCCCCTCAACCCACTCACTCCTCCAGCTGCAATTGCCTGTAACTTGTATGAGGCTTTGAGGGGACAACTAGACACAAACCGTAACACCCCTCCCCCACTTATTTTCTTTGTTGTTTTGTTTTGTTTTTGAGACAGGGTCTCACTGTATAGTTCAGGTTTGCTTTGAATTCACTGCGTAATCCAGGTTGGTCTTGAACCTGGGGCATTCTTCCTGTCTCAGCCTCCTGAGAGAAGGGGCTATGCACCATCACACTTGGCTTATTTATTTTATATTGAGACAAGGTCTACTAAAATCATTACGTTACCCAGGCTGGCTCAAACCTTGCAATCCTCCTGCCTCAGTCTCCCAGAGGGCTGAGATCCCAGGCGTATGCCACCACAGGAAGTACTTCATGTTTTGCGGGAGATGCAGCCATGATACTGCGTTATTCGAAAAGTAGATGCTTATGTGTACTTTTTTGTTTGCTTGTTTCAAGAATCAAGCTCAGGACCTTGTGCTTGCCAGGCAAACACTTGTGCCAGTGACCTATATCCCTGGCCCTTATTTTAAAAAAGAAAAAGCCAAGGAGTATAGCTCAGTGGTAAATACTTGTCTAGGGTGCCCAGCACCACAAAAAGAGAGAGGAGAGAAAGAGAGAGAGAGAGAGAGAGAGAGAATATGAACCATTGTAGGTGCATTGTGAACACCCTGCACCAATTGACTTCCATCCTTAGTGAACGTGCATTGCTTTTCCTGCTATCCATAGTGATGCTGGTCTGTCCCAACCGTCATGGGAGACAGAAGTGACAAACCTGTCATTCCCTTCCCTCTTCAGCAAGACAGCATTGACCACTTAATGGCCAACCTGAGAATGGAGGCGCTCTTTGTGAAGGAGAATTTCAACATTCGCTGGGTGGCGCAGTCCGGATTTGTGGAAAACATTAACAAAATCCTCAGAGAGTACAAGCAGAGCAGAGGGCTGCTGGTAAGGACCCCCTCCCTGCACCCCCACTTCAGGCAGGCAACCGAGCCCGCTTGGGTGCCGCTGCACCCGTGAAAGCATTTTCCTCTTCAAACATCCACTTCTAATTTCAAGTCATTTTTCGTGAGGCTGGGGAGATGGCTCAATGGAATAAGAGCTTCCCTGGCAAGCGCAAGGGCCTGAGTTCAATCCCTGATTCTGCCAAAAAAAAAAAAAAAAATCAAGTTTTTCAAACTTGACCAATTTATTCAGGTCCAATCATGTATGTTACACTGACACTTATTAACAGAACCTTAAAAATGTTTAAGCCAGGCGTGGTGGCACACCCCTGTAATCCCAACGCTTGGAAGCCTAAGGCAGGAGATAGACCTTGAGCTGGAGGCCAGCCTGGGCCATCTAGTGAGTTCAAGGCCAGCCTGAATGACAGAACAACACCTTGTCTCAAAAAAAAGTTTACCATTGATAATAACTGCTGTGCAAATTGAATAGGACAGTAAACTCAGTACAGACTGGCACAGTTACCAACATAAGCAAAATTACCCAGGTGCGTCCCTGCCTATGGCGATACCTCAGGGAGAGAGTAGAATTTTTGAAGCACTGGCAATTGAACTCAGGGCCTGGCTCAGCATCGAGCCAAACCCCTTTTTGCTTTTTTGTTTAGAGACAAGGTCTCACTAAGTAGCCCAGGATGGGCATGAACCTGTCACCCTCCTGCCTCAGCCTCCTGGAGTGCTGGGATCACACATGTGGGCCACCAGGAACCTCTGTTCGCCAAGGTACAGGCTGTGAAATGGTTAAATGAAGCGAATTGGCTTGCTAATTGCCTCACACAACCTTGCTTCTTCTGTGGTAAGAGGCAGGGACTGTGCGTTCGGATGTGCATGATCAGGTTATAAAGGGGACTTTCTTATCTCTGCGTTAGGGACGAAGGAACTGGAGCAGCTTCTTCACAGGCACACAGCTGGCCCAAACTACAGACCGGGCCCGAATGGCTGGCTGCAGCAGAGTGTCCAAACCCCCTTTGAAACCACATGCAGGGCTCTTGGGGTAGCCCCTGGGAAGCTTCCAAAACAAAGGGGATCACCCAGGAAAAAGTGCTTTGAAACTCTTCAGTAGTCATAGTAACCACTGCCACTGCTGTGCCTGACAGTGCTCCAGAGTGTCCCCACCTGTCCCCAGACTGCAGTGTCCTGGAAAGCCTGCTTAGCTGCGTAAAAGGCCTCGCTGGGCCAAGACCCAGTGAGCACCTCGCAGCAGCTGGAGTTGCAGATGCAGGCTGCGCTGTCCTCTTGGGCCCGGGCAAAGCCACAGGCAGGCAGAGCAAGGACAGGGCAGGGGCTTCGGGGACGCGCAGCTCCTGCCAAGCCGGACTGGACAGGGTGCAGAGTGCTCCCGGAACGTGGGGTTGGGCGTGGCACAGCACTTCCCTCAGTGGGGCACCAAGCCTGGCACACAGTGCCTGAGTCCACAGGCTTCGTGTGGCTGCTTCTGGCCTCCCCAGTGACCTGAGCTGCGGCTTCTGTCTCCTCTGTGAGGAGCGAAGCCTCCCCAATGGTGGGCCCTGCCCCTGGCATGGGGCAGGGCCACGGCCAGGCCACGAAGCGGCTGCCTGGACCCCAGCACTACAGGCTTCAGGCCTTGGGAAGCACATGGAGCCAACCCAGCCTGGCTCTGTCCCCAGCTGCCCCACCCCCATCCAGGCCAGGGTGCCTGCTTTCCTCCTCCATGGCCTGTTTCCCTGTCAGGTGGTGGTAGTAACGTTGCTAACCAGCCGGGCGTGGTGGCGCGGGCCTGTGACCCCAGCACTCAGGAGGCTGAGGCAGGAGGATTGTTGTGAGTTCAAGACCAGCCTGAGCTACAAAGTGAGCTTAAGGCCAGCCTGAACTGCATAGTGAGACCCTGCCTCAAAAAGACAAAAAAGAAAACGAGAGACAGAGACACAGAGCGAGGCGGTGCCCTAAGGCTGCGAAGGGCGCAGCCCTGAAACCAGCCCCCCCCAGTACACGTCCGCTGCCCAGAGCTCACCAGCCCTTCTGCCCCTTGCAGCCCATCAAGATCTGCATCCTGGGCCCTCCGGCTGTGGGCAAGTCCAGCATCGCGGGGGAGCTGTCCAAGCACTACAAGCTGCACCACATCCAGATGAAGGGCGTGGTGGCGGAGGCCATGGCCAAGCTGGTAACGCTGCGTGGGGACTCTTCATGTCTGAAGCTGCTTCTCTGCGTCGTGTAACACGCGGGCACTGACTGCACGTGTCCAGGAGAGCTCTTATTTTCATCGGCTTTTGCTGCTGGGTGCCCAGTTCTGAGAACACTGATGCCCATGAGCCTTTCCTGTGAGCCAGAACTGTTTGCCATGCCTCGCCCTTGAGACGTGGTCCACCTCCAGGTCTTCCTCAAAGTGTAGCTGGTCTTCTCTCTGTTGATGGGAACGCTTTAGAATGTTTTTATTTTGCTTGTTTTGAGACAGCATCTCCCTAAGTAGTTAGTTCAGCTGTCTTTGAACTCACTGTGTTGTCCAGGCTGGCCTCGAAGTCACAGAGATCTTCCTGTCTCAGCCTTCCTGGCAGCTACGGCACAGCGGTTGTATCCTTGCTATGTGTCTCAGGTGTTATCAGTACACGATCTGTCTTTAATTATTTCATTAAGGATGGTAGATCCTGGGGTGTTTGCCCATAAATAAGTACTACTGGGTTTTTGGGGTGCTGAGCTTTGCACTCCTGTGCTTGTACCTTGAGCTATTCTCTCAGCCTAAAAAAGATTGATTTCCTTTTTTTTTTTTTTTTTTTTTTTTTTTGGTACTACTGGGGATCGAACTGAGGACCTTGTGCTTGCCAGGCAGGCACTTATGCTGCTGACCTATATCCCCGGCCCTATAAAGGTTGATTTCTATAAAATGCATTTCCTTTGAGAAAGATAAAACCTAGAAGCTTAGAAAAGCATTGATTCTTCAACAGTTTGGGCATCAGCTTAGAAGCATTATTCTAAAAGCAGAGTTAAAAAAAAAAAAAAAACCCTTGAGATTTTCATCCTTCTGAGCAGGACCACACAGCCTGCAAGCTACACCAGGGGCTGCACCCAGTGCTTCTGGGCAGAGCTCTAGCCGCAGTCCTTTTGACTTATAGACAGGGTCTTGCCAAACATGGCGCCTCCTGCCTCAGCCTCCTGGGGTGTAGGGATTACAGGTGTGCACTACCATGTCCATGTCCACAAACCTCTGCGCACTGTCCTGGTGTCCCTTCTGGCTTTGGAAGACCTGCGCCAGGCCTCTTCCTGTGCCAGGTGGTTGGTGAGTGGTGAACGGCCTCTCGGCGCTCTCCAGTCTGAACCGCTGTGGCCCGCAGGAGGCGATTGTTGCCCCCAAGGACAGACGCGAGGAAGAAGGTGAGGAGGAAGAGGAAGAGGAAAACGTGGAGGAGGCTCAGGAGCTGCTGGATGGCATCAAGGAAAGCATGGAGCAAAATGCAGGTGCCCTGGGCAGCAGAGGGTGCACGGGAGGGCAGGAGAGACATAAGGTCGCACGAGCTGGGCCTCCCCGGGGCTGGGGTCCCAGGGATGCGCTGCTGCACCCAGCACACTTGCTGACATTCTGGTGCCTCCCTGGGCAGGATGGGAACGAACCTGTTCAATTCAAATGAAGAGGGTGGAGAGTAGCGGCCCACTCCTGCAATCTCAGCACTCCGTAGGCTGATGCAGGAGGGTTGCCAAGACTTCGAGACCAGCCTGGGCTCCTTACAGAGTTCAAGGCCAGCCTGCACTGCACAGCAAGGCCGTGTCCCAAGCCAAGCAGCAATGTTCTGATTTTAGAGATTCTGACCAGGTCCTGACCCTTGATTTTGGGGAAAGAGGGCTAACATGTGACTCGATGACAGAGGCTGGAGCAATGGGCATCCCAGGACCCTGGTCCCAGGGGGTCCGAAGCCCGGAGAGGCCTCCTCACACCTGGAAGGGGCCAGAGAAATTGCCCTGGCACAGACGCAGGCGTGGTGAGAGCTGTCAGCGCCACCCAGCCACATGCGCCTGTCATCCTGGGCAGGAGGCTTTGCTCTTCCCCAGGCAGTTGGGAGGCCACGTACAGCAGGCAGGATGTGGGGAGGAGCAAGAGGAGTCTGGAGAGCAGAGGTGTTTAGATAACACCAGACTACACCTGCTATCGTCCAATCCCCTTGAACTTTGTTTGTTTGTTTGTTTTTAAATGAGAGATCTCCCTAGGGAGCTCAGGCTGGCCCTGAGCTTGCTCCATAGTCTCGAAGTCCCAGTGATACAGGGAACCTCCAAATGAGGTTTCACAGGGAGAAAAACTGATCTCCCAACGAATTCATGTTCTCTAAAACCGAAGAATGAATTTTAGGAACAAACAGAAGTTATGAGCAGAATATATTTATTGAAGGAAAGAAAGCTCCTATCTGAGAGAGGGACAGGAGGGGAGTCCCGAGCAGGTTGTCCCCAGGAAACTGTCTCTTCCAGGGACCTTTATAGAGGAAAACCATGCGGGGGGGGGGGGGGGTCTCACGTGGTGGAGAAGACATGGGAACTCGCCTAGCTGGGCATGAGGTGGCACAGAACTATGGTCAACTAATGCGATTGCAAGCACCATTGCTCAGGTAAAATTGATTAAATCCAATACCAAATGGGGAAGCAAGTCACATAGCAAGTGGGCATGAACACGGGACAGGGCGCCAGGTGTGGTGGCGCAGGCCTGTAATCCCAGCACTAAGGAGGCTGAGGCAGGAGGATTGTTGTGAGTTCAAGACCAGCTTGAGCTCAAAGTGAGCTTAAGGCCAACCTGAACTGCATAGTGAGACCCTGTCTCAAAAAGACAAAAACAAGCCAGGCGTGGTGGCGCATGCCTGTAATCCCAGCACTCGGGAGGCTGAGGCAGGAGGATTGTTGTGAGTTCGAGACCAGCCTGAGCTACAAAGTGAGCTCAAGGCCAGCCTGAACTGCATAGTGAGATCCTGTCTCAAAAAGACCAAAAAAAAAAAAAAAAAAAAAAAAAAAAAAAAAAAAAAAAAAGACAAAAACAAAACAAAAAAAAAAACGGGACAAGGTCTCTTCCTGTTGGGGGTTGGGTGACTCACTTGGGCTCTTTCAAGGTGATTGATACCTACTTAGAATATCAATCCCTGATGCCCTTCCCTAGGGAAGTACGTAACTGTGTTTCCTATTTTATTTTGATCTTGGTCTTGAGATGTGGCTCATACACGAGTGTCTGTCGCTTCCAAGTTGCACCTTGTCTTCCATCTTGTCTCCTCAAGGGCCTGGCTGTCTGACTACCTATAATATTTCTATCTAATTCAGGTGGCTACAACACTAGTACCGTCCTGCCTCAGCCTCCTGAGTGCCAGGATTATAGGTGTACACCGACACACCTGGCTCACTTTAGGAAGATACTTTTCTTAAGTTTGTCCAAAACTCTTCTAATTCATGTCAGGTATGACATAGAACCAGGTTTCGATTATCTTGGAGCAAAACAAGACCTTGGCAACCTTGCCGGGCCTATGCAGGGGATGGGGACAGTTGCGGCAGTGAGCTCATGGGACTGCATCTGTGAGTTGTGATGACTGGCAGCGCGGTGTCATGCCCATGAGGCGCCCCCTTCCTGGCGGTGCCACCTTCACATAAAGGCTTTCTTAAACTGCAGAGGGCTTGGAAGCAACCCAGGTGCCCACCAACCAAGGAATGGATAAAAAAGATGTGGCATTTGTACACAGTGGAGTACGACTCAGCCCTAAAAAAGATAAACTAGAGCCAGACAGATAGCTCAGGAGACTTAAGCACCTGCCTAAGCAAGCACAGGACCAGGGTTTAGTCCTGGCACTACATATTGCTCTGGCTCCACCCCCGGTGCTCTGAACCAGCCCCAAGACTGGTGTGGTAGCCCATGCCTGAAATCCCAGCACTGGGGAGGCTGAAAACAGGAGGATCACTGTGAGTCTGAGCTACAGAGTTAAACCCTGTACTGAATACATTAAATAAATAGAGAGAGACTTGAGGTTTTTATAGGTAAATGGATGCAACTCAAGACCATCCTCATAAGCATAATAAATCAGACCTGTGTATGTAAACATCATGTTGTCTCCCTGGTATAAGCGACTGAAAGAGTGAATAAGACACAGAAGGTACAGTGGATACTGTGGAAGGGAAGGAAAGTTCTGAACAGAAGAGGACCGCTGGGGTGTTGGAAAGGAGGAAAGAAGAAGGGGTGAGGGAGAAACACACACACACTAGCCATGCTGCTGCTGTCTGTCTTTTTTAAAGTTTTTTTTGTCTTTTTGAGACAGGGTCTCACTATGCAGTTCAGGCTGGCCTTGAGCTCACTTTGTAGCTCAGGCTGGTCTCGAACTCACAACCATCCTCCTGCCTCAGCCTCCCAGTGCTGGGATTACAGGCATGCGCCACCACGCCTGACCACTACTGTTTTCTATTAGTTCATTGAAAGGAGCAGTCAGTGCTTAGTTGTTCAATCAGTTTTGCATACTTAGATCTGATAATCTGAGCAACTACTTTGAAATTAACAATATGCAGTATAATAGCCATCATTAATTTCCTATCATCTTGTTTTCTAATTCTGCATCGTGTTTATTGTTTTTAAAATTCTCTTTAAAATAAAAACCAATATAGGGTGTTTGGGCTCTAGATTCTCTGTGCTCAACTTCTATTTTCCCAAAGCACTGAGGAATTCCCTGTCTAGCTGGTGGGATCTGTGGTGATCCCTGGGGGAGTCTGTCTGCCTGCCTGCCTATCGGTCTGTGTGTCTGTCTCTTCACACGACACTAGGGCTTGAGCCCAGGGCCTTTGCACTGAGCTCCATCCTTGCCCAGACACCTCCTCCCCAACTGCTTCCTTTTTCTTGAAACAGGGTCTCACTAAATTGCCTCAGCTGGGTGCCAGCTTGCAGTTCCCCTACTTCAGCCTCCTGAGCTCTGGAATCACAGTTGTGAGCCGTGATACTCGGCTTCAATTAGTCTTTCAATATATCTGTGAATTTGAAAATAAAAAGGGAGAGGGGGCTTATGATTATATTGGTCTCATAATATCCATGCTGCATACTGATTATTATAAATCTTGACTTGTAGCTACCTCTTTTATTATTTTTATATTAATTTTATTGAGAAAGAAGTAGCAATGAGACAGTTTCAAAACAGGTTAGTAGGATAGTTAATACATGTAGCTACCTCTGTTAAGACCCTGTTTTAGGATTCAAGAATATGGGTTAATACTAACATTTTAAGTGTTACTGGCATTTGAAAGAGAGGCTTAAAACATTTATTTTGTCTTATTTTGCTCTTTTGAGATAGAGTTTCACTCTGTAGTTGAGGCTGGTCCTGAACTCACTATGTACCTCAGGCTGGCCTCAAACTTGGGGGACTCCTCTTGTCTCAGCCTCCCCAGGGCTGGGATTACAGGTATGCCCCACCGTGCCCAGCTAAATTATATATAATATATATATATATATATATATGTATATATATATATATAACATAAGTTATTTCTTTATCTCTGTGTTTGTTTATTTATTTATTTATTTGGTACAGGGTCTTGCTACACAGCTCATTGTGATCCTCCTGTCTCAGCTTCTCCAGTGCTGACATTACTGCATACTCAGCATGCAGTACCAGGAATTGAGCTTGGGTCTTTGTGCTTGCCTGACAGGTACCTACACCGCCCAACTATCTCCCTAGCTTACATTAAAAAAAAAAAAAAAAACCCAAAAACATTTTTAAAGGTTCTCCAAAAGCACTGTGTTCATTCTTTTTTTTAAAAGTAGAGAGGGGGGTCCAGCCTTTGTGGAGAACAGTGAGGAGGTTCCTAAAGGAATTAAAAATAGCCAGGGTGGGTGGCATATGACTGTAGAGCTCAGCTACTGAGGAGGCTGAGGTAGGAGGACCCCAAGTTCAAGGCCAGCCTCACAACATATCGAGACCCTGTCACACAATAAAAAGGTGGCAGGAGGAGGAAGGGGGGGAGGAAGGAAGGAAAATAATAAATTTAAGAAAACCACTGCTAGGCCCAGCAACTTCTCTTCTGGATAAATTATAAAAGGAGATGAATCATCACCTTGTATAGATATTTTCAGCCTCATGTTCATCCACCAATATTCATGATGAGAAAGGAACAGAAATAGCCTAAGTGTTCATCTGTAGGGAAAATAGATAAAATGCGGAATGCGTGTGTGTGTGTGTGTGTGTGCACGCGTGCACACAGCAATGGCAGTGCACTCCTGTAATTCCAGGATCCAGGAGGCTGAAGGAGCGAATTAAAGGCCAGCCTAAACTACAGATCAAAGATCCTACCTCAAAACAAGCAGAACAAGCAAGAAAATAACAAAAACAATGGAAAACTATTTAGTTGTAAAAAAAAAAGGAGGCAGTCTCACTATTTGCCCAGCCTGGATGGGCCAGGAGGATATTACACTCAGTAAGATAAGACAGACATGGAGAAAAAATACAACATGATACACTCCTATGCGGAGTACATTTTCGAAAGAGGTGCAATGCACAAGACTAGAGAATGAAACAGTGCTTACAAAAGGCCAGTGAGGTAGCCTAGCCGACTAGGGCCTGCGTAGGCAAGCACAAGGATTAGAGTTCCGTCCTCTGGGTGAGCCAGCGGCTGTCCGCACATGGTGGCGCGTGCCTGTAATCCCAGTGCTGCGGAGGCTGAAAACAGGAGGATCATTACAAATCTGAGCTGCAGCGTGACACCCTGTACCAAATACATTTTAAAAAATAACAACAGTGATTGCACCAGCTGGGAGGACAGAAGCAGGGTATCCTAGACCCCTGCTAAGTGGACGCAGCTTCCCTGTTATCAGCTATGACGTGTTCACCTTGTTTGGCTCAGGAGCAGATAACAAATCCTGCTTGTTATTTTAAGTGACCAGAAATGAACTTTCTGGGGCAACAGGTTTCCGCATGAAGAGGGCACAGGCTGCCCAGCTGCTTCCCGCAGGGTGCTGCACGGGTCACAAAACTAGGACACATCCTTCACCAGCCAGCCTGGGCACATCACATCCTAGAAAGTTACTTAAGCCAGGCGTGGTGGCACATGCCTGTAATCCCAGCACTCAGGAGGCTGAGGCTGGAGGATTGTTGTGAGTTCGAGTCCAGCCTGAGCTACAAAGTGAGCTCAAGGCCAGCCTGAACTGCATAGTGAGACCCTGTCTCAAAAAGACAGAAAAAAAAAAAACAACTTAAGCGTCATCCACCTGGCTGTGCGGGAAGGTCATGCCTAGTGCCTGACTCCTGTGCTGCGATTTTCCCCAGTGCATGTTAGTAAATGTATCTTGTCTCTTAACAACAACAGAAATGGGCTGATAGGAAGGCTTTGTGGTACACACACCTTAGCTGCTCTTGTTACCAAATGTGCGACTGCAGAGACAGCCGTGGTCACCTGCCTCACTATAGTAACCGCCTTCTTAGCTACACACGTCCCCCAGCACCAAACGTGCAAATAGAATTTATTTAAAAAAAGAATCAAGTGGAAGCAACTGCCTTCCACACAGCTCAGTCCCGGCCAAGGTCCCAGGTTACCTCTAGGGCGGCTACAGCTTTCTAGAGAAAGCGCAGCTTGGTGTGCCTGCCCCTTGGTGCCCGCACGGTGCCCTTAGCAACAGCCCGGAGGAGCTGAACCACTCCTGGGCGCAGGCGTCTTGGTGCCAGAAACAAGTCAAGACCTGGAACCTTGGTTCGAGTTCACATTGTGCAGCTTTGCTCAGTGGCTTCCCTGGCAAGCACAAGGACCTGCGTTCAATACCTGGTTCTGCAAAAATAAAAATAAAAAATAAAAATAGATGGCATGAATTAAGGCAGTGTTTGAGTATCTGGGATTGTCTGAATATCTTTTGGCTTGGTTTTATTTATTCATTTTTTGTACCCCTTCCTAGGAGAAGAGGTGAAGCTATTTGGAGGAGTCGCTTTATGCTAAGTACCTTCTGGATTATTAATATTATTATTATTATTTTTTTTTTTTTTTGTGGAACCAGGGATTGAACTCAGGCCCTTGCACTTGCCAGGGAAATGCTTATTCTACTGAGCCATCTCCCTGGCCCTAGGATCAGTTTTTTATTTCAGCTAAAATGTTTAAACTGCTGAACAATCTATTGCTGCCTAATGATTTGTAACACTGAGAAGAGGAAGAAAGAAATGTTTTAATTAGGTCTCACGTTAGCATAATAAGGTGACAAAGAGACCCAAGTCTATTTTATGTCTCAGACTCCGGGATAGCAATGGAAGGGTGGGCTGTGTGCTGACCGTGAAGGAAAGATGCCTGGCCCTGCACAGCCCTGTCCCTTAGTCACCAGCCCGCTTCCTGCTTGGCCCCTCCCTCCGAGCAAAATTTCCAGGAATCCCTGTCCTGGGTTTTCAAAGGAACTGTCAAATGGTCAAGGCCAGAAATGCCAGATGGGAAAGATGGCGTGGGCTGGGCCGGGGCACATTCCTGGAGGGCTGGGTCAAGTCGAATTTTATTTATCTACGTATTGCTCTTTATGAGTCATGGTTGCAGTGCTCGGGTTCCGGGCCTTACAGGGAGCTGGTCTGCGGACACAGCACAGCTCACTGCTTTCTTCCCTTCTCTCCTCCGTCCTCTTCCCTCCATCTCTTGGTCTCCTTTCAGAAGTAATTGTTATGCGGATTCAGAAAGTATTTACTGGATTCCTTTTTTTTTCTTTCTTTCTTTCTGCAGTGCAGGTGATTGAGCTGGGCCCTTTGCACTGAGCCGCATCCCAGCCCTGACCCAGCCTGGGGCCCCCGTGCAGCCTAAGCTCATGCACTGCTGTCGAGCTGCAGCACTAGCCCAGGGACCTATACTAAATCACGCATTCACACGGCTACTGTTGTTGCCCAGGAGGTCTGGGGTGCTGTAGGCTCCTCCTAGAGACTCCAGGTTCCTCTTCTGAACAAATTGGATAGGAAAAAGGTCACAGTAACCTTAGGGCAATGGCAGCCACTTCTATGTCTTCCAATCCTGCTGACATCAGATCCGGACTGTCCTATCAAAGACCTTCTTGATTGTATGTAGGAACAATCAAAGATCACGTTCTCTGATGGAGACTGTGTGCAGGGCCGGGCAGGACGTGTCCAGATCTCTGTGGTTGACAGGCCACGCCCACTGGCCGGACAGCTGCCCGCGGCCTAATGTCCTGCCACACTGTTTAATCCTCACAGGGGCATCATTTCACCCCCAGGCAGGCTGAGTGCTCCATGCTGTTCTACCTGCTTCTGGTCAGCCTCACCCAGAAGCTGCCCTCATGGAGCATCTTGTCACTCGGACAGCAGCCATGTGCCTTTCTTCCTTACGGACCAGCTCCCTGGTTTCTTCTCTAATGTGTGCTACAATGCACACATCCTGTTCAGAATTCAAACATACCATGCATTTTTTACTTCACAGGCAAAATAAAGAGTTTCCAGTGGTACCCTTGTCTGTACTACAGCTTTTGGGATAGTGCAGTACATAACCCTTACACAGATGGTACTCCATGGCGGTAATCTTTATTCTGTTCATCAGGTGAGCTAGAAGATCAATATATAATTCGATTTATGAAAGAAAAGCTAAGATCCATGCCTTGTAGGAATCAAGGTTACATCTTGGATGGATTCCCAAAGACCTACGATCAAGCGAAAGACCTGTTCAATCGTAAGTTTGAATGTTTGCTGTGTTTTAATTGTATGTAGGTGAAATTACAGTTTTATTATCCAGTGAAATATTGGTTGTTAGGTAAACAAAGCACTGAACATCATTTTGGTGTCTTCACTGATCTTTATTGGGTGCATAGGTTTAAGTTTTTAACTTTTTTCTGTTAGAGTATGAACATACTGTGAGCTTTGCCTTCATAAGCTTGGTTGGTTGCTTGGTTACTTGGTTGCTTGGCTCGTTGGTTGAAGATAGTCTCTCACTATGTAGTTCAGGCTGGTCTTGAACTCATGACAACCCTCTTGCTTCAGCCTCCCAAATACTGGGAGTCCACATGTGCAGCACCATGCCTGGCTCAGCCTCTTCAATTTTTAAGTATAGAACACATTATTGTTGCCTCCATATGCTACGCTGTTCAGCTCTCTAAAAGGTATTCATCTTGCTGGACTAGACGCTTATGCCCATTGATTTGTAATTCTCCTTTTCTGTGTCCCCTAGCCCCAGGGAATCACCAACTACTCTTCCCTTCTATGAATCTGTTCAGGACCCTCCTCTCAGTGGAGCCACGTAGCACTTTTTCTGTCACTGGCTTATTTCATTAGCAGGATGTTTTCAAGACTCATCCATGTGGTGCAGTGTGGCAAAACTTCCTTTTTTAAAGCTGAATAGTATGCCATTGTATGTATGGGTACACTGCTTTTTTTATTTACTTATTTGTTTATTGCAGTACTGGGAACTGACTGCAGGGTCTTAACACAGAGTTATATCCCTAGCTCTTTCTTAATTTTTATTTTGAGGTAGAGTCTTGCTAATTCACTAGGTTGTGAAGTTTTGATTTTCCTAACTCTGGAGATCATCCTGCCTCAGCTTACCAGAGCACTGGGATTATAGGCCTGTTTCCATGCCTGACTTTTACATTTTCTTTATCCATTCATGTGTCAGTGGGGCTGGGGAGATGGCTCAGTGGACATGGAGGCCATGAGACTCTGAACTTCATGCTTTATTTACTGCAAGTTTTCTTGAGTGATTGCTAGTTAGGGTATAGCATTGAAAATTTTGCTGTGACAGGTATGTTAATAAATATAACTATGTATTTTGTCTTACTAGAAGATGAAGAAGATGATGATGACGAAGTCAGAGGCAAAACATTTCCTGTTGATAAATTAATTGTACCTGGTAAGCTTAAGAGTTTTTAAAAGTAGTGTTGTTCAGTATGTCTTTGTCTTCATTTTCGCCTCCTCCTCCTCTTCTTTTTCTTTTTTAAATCATTTATTTATTTATTAACAGGGTCTCCCTATGCAGACTGGTAGTGATTCTCTTGTCTCAGCCTCTCCAGGACTGAAATTACAGGCATGAACCAGCACACCCAGTTACAGTGGTCAGCACGGCATGCCCGAGGTTCTGGGGCCAGCACAGCATACCATACCAGGGATTGAACCTGAGTCCTTGTGCTTACTAAGCAGGCGCTTAGACTGCCAAGCTGCCTCCCCAACCCTTCTTTTCCTTTATTTCCTTGTAGTACTGGAATTGAACCTGGGCTATTTTTTGAGATATGCTCTTACTAAACAGCCCAGGCTGGTCTCAAACTTGTGGCGCTCCTCCTGCCTCAGCCTCCATATGCTGGGATTATAGGCTTGCACCACCACGCCTGCCTAGCATTTATTCCCTATATTTTCTGACAGAGGCAACACAGCTCACCATGGCGGCCTTGGGGGAGCACAGTGTGGTCAGGAGGTACAGGCAGGAGGAAGGGAAGCTGAGGTCTCCATGGAAAAACAAGGCAGGCCGTGGGAAAGTAAGGGGCAGTGCCTGCTGAGGTAGTGGCGGGGCCTGGCCCTCAGGTAACTCAAGGAGAGGAGGCGGGAGCATGTGCGGCCCACCCCAAGGCCGTCCTCCCAGACCCTCTGCCTACTGTTTTCAGCCACCAGCCAGCCCCACGAGGCCCCTGAGACTTCGCAGGATCCTCAGACACAGACAGCTTTGACGGGACATGAGTACAAGCACCACACTCGAGTGGTAAGATGTCCGATTGGGGCTCCGGAGCGCCTCGCTCGCCCTGATGGACCCCTGGGCTTGGCTGAGGCCCTTACCTAGGTCTGGTTTCCTTTCTTCTCAGCTCCTGTGGTTGAAGGGAGCAAGTTGAAAGCTGTACTTAGGTGATGAATATGGAAAATGCCGCTGAAAACTAAATTTTCATATGGTGGCACACACCTGGAAGTCCAGCATGTAGAAGGCTGAAGCAAGAGAAACCCCAAAAATTTCAGGCCAGTCTGAACTACAAATCAAGACTCTTGTCAAAAAATAGGGGCCGGGGAGATGGCTCAGCAGACTAACCTTTTAAGCCTGACAAGCACAAGGATTGGAGTTCAATCCCCGGTTCTGCCAAAAAAAAAAATCTTTAAAATACCTTTGGGACCAGGGAGATGGCTCAGTGGAATAAGTGCTTCCCTGGCAAGCACAAGGGCCTGAGTTCAATCCCTGGTTCTAAAAAAAAAAAGTCCCCTAGACTTTCATCAGGTAGTCAAATATGGTGCCACCTTAGTGTGTTCAGTTCTGCCAAGCAGCCACCAGTAACAGTAGATGTTCTGCATAATTATCTTAATGCTGCAAGATCCTGAGTTCTCTCTGAATCATGAAGACAAAGGGTTAAAACAAAAAACAAAACAAACAAACAAAAAACCCAGGGCTGTTGGTATAGCTCATTCGTACAGACCTTGCCCAGGGCATACAGGACCCTGGATTCAATCCTCAATACTATAAACATACAAATCATCTACTAGGGAAGGCATAATTTATCATTGAATTCTTTGAACCCAGGCATCATGGAGTACACCTGTAATCCCAGCACTCTAGAGGCTGAGGCAAGACGATCTCCAGAGGTCCAGGCCAGGCTGCAATACATAGCAGGATCCGATCTCAAAAAATTAATTTTTTTTCCTTGAAAATTAGAAAGCCAAATATGCCATTTGAAATATTTGATTAATTAGAATCTATCAATAACTCTGGGAAAAATATAGTATTATATATGCTTTGAAATTCTTAGGTGAACTGCCTTTCTCCTGTGTCTGACATCACGGGGCTTAAGTAGATGTGATTTCCAGGAAACGTGCCACCATCCACATGTGCTGTCCTGTCCTGTCCGAGAATGAAGGCCCTAACGGCCCCTCCCTAGCACACGTGAAAGTCGCAAGAATCAAACAGCCAACACTGAGCTAAACACTGAGGTTAGAATAGTGGTAGTCCTGGGCTCTTAGTGATGTATTTATTTATTATTTGTTGAGACAGGGTCTCACTCTACACCCTAAGCTGGCCTTGAACTCATTGCATAGCCCAGGCTGGCCTTGAGCTCGGGCAATCGTCCTGCCTCAATTCAAGCATGAGTGCACAGGTGTGTATCACCCCCCAGCTACAAAGGCCAGGTTGCCAGGCTGTTCACAGCGATGCCAGCTGGTCCCCAGGTGTGCTGGTGGCAGCCATCAGCTGACCAGCACCCACTTCCCCTACTTTACCGACCCTGGCTCCTCTTCTCCCCAGAATTTGTTTGTGGTCTGGATGCCTCTGATGAGTTTCTGAAGGAGCGAGTGATAAACCTCCCGGAGAGCGTTGTGGCCGGGACCCACTACACCCAAGACCGCTTCCTCCACGAGCTGAGCAACTACCGTGACATCAACACCGAAGATGAAACCGTCTACAACTACTTTGATGAAATCGAAATCCACCCCATACACATTGGTAGGACACCAACTGGGGCCACAGGAATGTCTCAGCCCAGGCCCCCGTGAGCCCCGTGCCTATCTGACTAGAGCTGCAGTGCAAACCAAGGGAGGGAGCAGAGCCCAGAGCAGAAAGAGGCATTCTTCTGGGTGCCACGTGACCTACTGCACCAAACACGGGGTAGGCAGTGGCATAGAAGGCCCTGGGGGCATCAATTTTATTTTATTATTTATTTATTTATTTATTTTTTGGTTTTGTTTTATGTATTTAGTGCAGGGTTACAGGGTCTCACTACACAGATTGGCCTCATGGTGATCCTCCTGTGTTCAGCCTCCCAAGCACTGCGATTTTTTTTTTTTTTTTTTTTTTTTGGCAATGAGCTCTGGACAACATTTATTAAACAAGGTAGGGAAGCCGGGCATGGTGGCGCATGCCTGTAATCCCAGCACTCGGGAGGCTGAGGCAGGAGGATTGTTGTGAGTTCGAGACCAGCCTGAGCTACAAAGTGAGCTTAAGGCCAGACTGAACTGCATAGTGAGACCCTGTCTCAAAAAGACAAAATAAATAAATAAATAAATAAATAAAATAAAAATAAATAAAAAAAATAAACAAGGTAGGGAAAGTTCTCACTTTGCATTATAAAGGATAGCCAGATAGCAACCGTTACAGAAATGAAAGATGGAAAACTTTTAACAAACTGTTTTCTTAAAGAGACTTCCTCCACTGCCAGAGATCTTGAATAGCCTCCTGGTCAGTCATCCGGAAGCAATTCTTCACGTAATTGATGAATTTGGCTTCCACTTTGGGAAGAGAACCACCTTTTTCTATACTTGCTTGCATTTTTGCTTTAATGTCTTCTACAGAACTAGGTCCTTTTGGTGTTTTAGGAGTCT
>PVKA01021131.1:7590-39257 GCA_004027165.1 Ctenomys sociabilis | reverse complement strand
TATATCCATAGTCTTTTATTTAAATTATTATTATCATTATTGATGTATGTATTTATTTGAATTTTTACAGAAGATCTTGCTGGTCCTTAAGTTCCTTCTGCATTTGCCTCTTAGATTCCTGGAGTTACAGGGATATGCTAACATTGCGCCATTTATTTTTTTAAAGGAAGTGTCTTTGGCTGAGTTCTGTATTAAAGTTTCATGGAAAAAAAATTATATTGAGCCAAAAGTAAGCATTAATGAAAGTGAACATTGCCCTATTTATAACCCTTTTCTCTTAAAGCCCTCATACCACTCTGAAGGTTTCCAACGATAAATACATGTTAATCTGTTCTTCTATCATTTTTATATTTTTCATTATTTTATGTTATATTACAGTATTAAAATTGTTTCTTTCTTTTTCTTTTTTTATATTTTAGGGAAGGGTCTACAGAGTTTCAGGGTCTCACTGCTAGATCTTCTCTTCTCTTGGAAGAAGTGATTCTACATAGGAGAATCGTAGTTATTCTCCTGCTTACAGCCTCCCAAGAGCTGGGATTACAGGCGTGCACCACGATGCCCAGTCTCAATTGCTGTCTCAGTGAGCCCTGGGGGCGGGGCCAACACAGCAGGCCCTAGGATTGAACCCCCAACCCCTGCACCTGCTTTCAGGCAGCACTTGTTTTTTATATGAGTATTTTTGAGTTGTGGAATGGCTCCTTGGAGTTTTTATTATTTCTTGTGAGTAAATTTGCTTTGATATGCAAGGGTTTTGGATTGCAAGCACGTTTCTGGAATGAAGTATATTTTTAAACAAAGATTTTGCTGTACTCGTTATCTTTTGTAGAGTATGAAAAACTTTAGTCAGTATCCACATGACTATTACTTTTGCCCTGTTTTCTCTCTCTTACTTTTATGTGATTCTAATTGCAAGTGTACTTATCTTTTCATGATGTTGTCTATCTCAAGCTCTGTTTCTTGCAAATTTCAACCTCCTTTCCAAATACATTTTCTATTTCATGTGTTTTTCTTGAGCTGTATCTAATTTGTACTTATATCTATCTAAGTTATACAGCTTGCATTTTAATTCTCATTATAACTTTCAGTCCTATTATGCTTTTGTTGTATAATTATAAAAATAACTTCAACATCTGTATTTCATGTGGTTTACTTTTGTTTCCACATTCCAGCAAAATTTTATGATTTCTTTTTAATATGACAGAATTCATATCTCATTCAGGTCGCATTGATTAAGGCATATAATTTCATACATTTTAGTATATTCACAGTTATCAATTATCCTATTTTAATTTTGAACATGTTCATCACTTTAGAAAAGAAAAAATGCTAATGAATATAGATCCATTAACAATGGATGTTTTGTTTAAAATAATCTATTTGTGAACTGCTATACAGCCAGCCTAAGTAAATAGATAAATGGGCTTGAATCATCTAGTAAATTTCTATCATTTTGTGGCCAAAAAAAAAACTAAACTGTAGTACCACAGTAAAGTAAGCAAATTAGGTATTGACCAAAACAAATTGAAATATTTATTTTATTTAATTATATTCTATAAAGATACATTTATTTGTACATACACAATGACAGAGTAAATAGTAACTGAAGGAAATCAAAATATAGATCAAAAGAGAATGTGAAAATGCATAGCTTTCAAAGTATAGAAACCGATATATCTACATGACATTTATTCTATTCTGTCTTTCATCCTTGAGTTTAATCTCATTTTAAAGTTAAATTTTTATTTTCATTAAATTAAGTTTCATTGGTATATGGTTCCACTTTTTATTGCTAATAGTACGATGCGATATACTAGGTATGTGATTGTCTTGGTTACTGTTCTCTCGTTACTAGGACAAATGCCTGACACTTGAAATAAGGAAAGATTTATTAAGCTCACAGTTACTGGAAGTTTCAGTCCTTACTCAGCTGGCTCCAAGACAGAGTGGCACATGGTAGAGAGCAGCAGTTCATGGTGGCAGAAGGCAATAAAGGAACAAGAGCAATGGCAACAGGGAGCAAGTCTGTCTCTCTTATATTATATTCAGGCTATCTTCTGGGTGGGTGTAGTACTCATACCCATAATCCCAGCAGCACTCACACCCATGGTCCCTGTGGATCATGAGTTAATCACAAACACTAGAAGTCCACCCCATGACTACATGAGGCTTGTGGGAGACAACTAGACACAAATGATAACTGTGATAAAGCAAAGATTATTTTGGCTCTTGTCTGTGGTTAAAGTTTAAGGAATCATACCTCGTGATATGACTAGAGTAATCCTTCTTACTATAACAATCATCAGACAGCAATATATACCATATGAAAGAGACAAAGACTGGTGTCTGTCCTAGTCTCTCTTCCTTTTCTTATGAAGGCTCTAGTATTCAGTAATGGAGGTCCCATTCTGATTATTTCTTCTAATGCTAGTAACCTCCCAAAACTCTTGCTGCCCAGTATCACAATGTATTATTATGGTTTGGTTCTCAAGTGTCTCCCAAAATGATCTGTGTTCAGAGGTGGGCCTTTTAGAATACAATAGGGTCTGTATTAGAGATCTAACATCATCATTGCATGAATCCATTGATGTGTTCACAACAAAATAGGTTATTAAGAGAAGGAGCTCAGTTGGAGGAGTTGGCTGACAGTGGAAATCCCTTTGCCAGACAAAGTTTGTCTGGATTTCTTACTTTATTCTCTCTGCTTCTGGATACCTGACATGATAATTTTTCTCTGCTATATTCCTCTACCATGATTTTTCTACCTTGAATCCAGGTCACCATGAACTGAAACAATGGCCCTGAATAAATAATTACTTCTTTAAATTGTGTATATTATGCATTTTTTCCCAGGAAAGAAAAGCTGACTAAAATGCATATTAAGTTTCAATCTTCTTATTATCTCACAAGGGATATCAATCCTTAATCTGAATTCTGGTGGGATAAAACATTTAAACCATAGCAGTGAATTTTATCATCATTTTAATATAGTCACAAAAATCACATATGTATTTCCACAGTGGAAAATTTTATTAAATATAGTAACTTCAGGGATGGGGAGATAACTTGGTGGAATAAGTGCTTGCCTGTCAAGCACACGTTCTGAGTTTGATCACTGGTTCTGAAAAAACAAAAGTAAATATAGTAGCTTCAAACTTGACATGTAATTTTAATTCAGAAATTACAAATGAATACAAATTTAATAACTAATTTACTAAAAGCTAGCTTAGGCTGGGGCGATAGCTCTTAGGCTGGCTGGGATAGCTAAAAGCTATCCTAAGCTAGCTTTTAATAAATTAATTTACTAAAAGCTAGCTTAGGCAGGTCTTAGCACCTGCCTGACAAGTGCAAGGACCTGGGTTCAGTCCCCAGTACTTCATGCCATGACTACCCTAGGCACTGAGACAGCCACTGAAACCGAGCATGCTGGTGCACTGTAATCCCAGCACTGGAGAGATTGAGATGGTTCAAGCTATGAGAGAGACTGTGTACCAAGTCAATCAATCAATCAATAATTTTTAAAAATTAAAATAGAAAAGCTAGCTTAACATCAGTCAGTTTTGTTAGTATTGATATATAACATTTTATAAAAGTACTATTTAGTTATTTATTTTGCAGTCCTGAGGATCTAACTCAGGACTTTGTATGCACCAGGCAGGCACGTGATGCTGAGCTATCTCCCAGGCCCATCAGTATAATGTATTTATAAACTGTGAATTGTGATGAAGTAATTGTATAGAATGTTCATCTCCACAGAACAAATGTAAAATAACCAACATCACTTCATGTTAAGATACATTCCCATTTTGCACAAATTATATTTCATACTTTCACCAGGTCAGAATTCCAGGTCTGAGTTCTCATCTTGAGGCTTTGGGAGAAGGCCACTTCCAGGTTTATTCTCCAAGTCATACTTTGCTCTCATGGTACTGAGATCTGTTTCTCTTTCCAGGTTGGTAACTAGAAACTGCTTCTTCTGAGGTTTCTCTTGAATCCTTGCCCCTGGGTCCCACCATCACAGCAGGAGAAAACCTTCTTTGTGCCAGGCATTTATTCTTTCAGTCTCTCTCTGGCTTCTTTCATAAAAAGCCAAGGAAAATACTTCTTTTAGGTATAAGTGATCAAATTGAGTCCACCTGGATAATCTCCCTTTTCATTAACTCCAAGTCAATTGATTAAAAACCTTAATTACATCTTTACAATCCTTTTGCATGTAATATAACATAATCAGGGGATTAATTTCAAGAAGCAAAATAATGAGGATCATTTTATAATTCTACCTACCACACTGATTAACTTTATTAGAGTTTTAATTAAAAGGAAATCATAGGAAAATTTTTGTTGATATAAATATGCACAGAAAATAAAATTGTCTAACTGATCAGAGGATCTTGAAGAAATAACCAAAGCATATTGTGCATAGACAATGAATCATAAATTAAAAATATAAAATATTTTTAAGTAATAATTGTATCAAAAATGTTAGGATTTATGTTGTAGTCTAGAACAATATATATTGTAGAACATATTTTCCATGCATTAATTAAAAAACTCATCAGACAATACTGTAAGTCAGAAAAAATACTATAAATCAGTTTAAGTTTGACTTCACTATTTTACATTTTATAGCAGCTGCTTTTCTAAAGCATATCTACTTTTTCTTTAATGTATTTGGTACAGGGTCTACAGGGTCTCACTACACAGATTGGACTCAGTGATTCTCCTGTTTGCAGCCTCCCAAGTGTCAGGATTATAGGTGCGTGCCACAACTTCCAGTCTCAGTCACCCTCTCAGCGCACCCTGGAGGCGGGGGCTGGACCCCTGGTCACTGCGCTCTGCCTACGCAGGCACTTTGGTCTGCTGAGCTGTCTGGCTGGTCTAGCAAAACTACTTTTGATTCCACAATATGTTTGGTGACTTTCATACTAGCTGCTAATCCATTTCAGTTTTCTCTATAAGCGGTATTAATTTGTGCAAAATGGGAATATATCTTAACATGAAGTGATGTTGGTTATTTTACATTTGTTTTGTGGAGATGAACATTCTATACAATTACTTCACCGCGATTCACAGTTTATAAATACATTATACTGATGGGCCTGGGAGATAGCTCAGCATCACGTGCCTGCCTGGCGCGTACAAAGTCCTGAGTGAGATCCTCAGGGCTGCAAAATAACTAAATAGTACTTTTATAAAATGTTATATATCAATACTAACAAAAACTGACTGATGTTAAGCTAGCTTTTTCTGTTTCAATTTTTAAAAATTATTGATTAATTGGTTGACATGTGTCAATCAATAATGGCAATTATTATTTTTTGCTATAGTAGACCTAATTCAATCAAAATATTTGATTGTAAGGTTGATAAAAATCCTTTCTATATTGAATGGGACAAGTTGGGGAGCATTTGCCCTCAGGCTGAAATGGAAAACTTGGTTATCTCCAGGTAATACAGACAAGCAAGGAATAAGCGAGGGACTACTGTACAGCCTATGGAGGAACTGCAGAGGTTGACAGTGTTAACGACAGGCCAAGAGCCCTCGCTCGCAGATTACATGCTCTTCTCTTCATTTTTGTTTTGTATGTATTTACTTTTTTTCCAGCTGGTCTGGAACTCATAGGAGCCCAGGTTAGCATCTCACTCAACCCCTCCCTTTTCAAATGTAAAAAAATTGTTTTTATTTAGAACATTCAGAATGTCAACAAAACAGCTGCACATTTATTTTTCACTTACAGTAGTGGAGCCTGACTGCTAACTACCAGGAAGGACAGTAAGGTACGCTGTCCCTCTCCATATGAGCTGGGAGAGAGAAGGAGTAACAGCCATCAGCAAAACTACGCCCCAGGCGGCCAGCAGTGTAAAGGAGGAAGTCAGACATTTTTCAGTCTCATGAACACTGAAGCATTACCTTATTATTATTTCTAAGATGTATGTTTATACTTCCTCTTAAGTATGAATATTCATCTTCAGAACTCTTGAAAAGTGTCTTAGAAAGGCTAAAATTTGAACTGGAACAAAAAAAATCTAGTTTTGCAAGAATCTTGATAATTATTTCTGCTTAATTACTGACAACATCCTAAAGTTAAGAGAATTGGGCAGTATAACAGTAGGAGACAAAGCCACATAAGGTATATGCATTCTCTAAATCAAGCCAAGCTTTTTGATTTGGTGTACTTATTGAAGAGTGTGGGAATAAACCTTCCCCTCAAATACACTACTTCATCTAAGAAGTGTGCATTTATCTCAAATGCCCATTTTTAAAATTGGGTCTTTGAATTTTGAGGCCCTGCTTTTTTTTTTTTTTTTTTTTTTCTATTCTAGGTAACTTCTGATTCAAAGTGAATTTTAATAATATTTTCTCTATTTATTTTGTTTGTAACAAAATGCAAAAGATGTTAAATTTGTAGAATAAGCACTTGTTTCAATAAGTCAGAGTGTGCTTCACAGTTTTAGTTGTTTTTCCTATGGAAATTCTAATGAAAACTTTTATGCTTAAATGTACAGAAGATTAAACTAAACTGTAGAAAATCACAGTTCTTTACTGGAAAACATAGGTAATGTACCCAAGCACTTTCTTAAAGACATTACTACTTGTACAAGTTTTCTAAAGGTGCTGCCAAATTCTACTAAAAATTACTGATGTAGCCGGCAGAAGTTTATTCTCTCACAAGTTAAGTGCTTAGAAGGCTAGACTCAACATGTTTAAAAGGCTGGTGTTTTCTGAGAGGCTTGAAGGAAGAGACAGTCCCATGCCCTTCTCCAAGCTCCTGGCGGTGCCTTTGCTCAGTGGCATACACTAGGTTGGGAGATGTGTGTCTTTACCCTCTGCTTTCGCCAACGCAGTGAACTCTTTCTGTGCCCCTTGTTCAAATTTCCCTTTGGTTTAAAAGATATAAGTGTTTAGGGACACTTCTAATCCAATAAAGCCTGATTTAAGTTTGTTTTACATATGAAGATTCTATTTTTAAATAAGCACATACATATCTACAGGTACCCAGGATTAGAATTTGAATATTATATCTTTTGGAGGGGCACATTTCAGATCATAACACCTTTTCTTTAATTTCTTTCAGCAATGTTTTGTAGTTTTATTATAACAACCTTTACATACTTTATTAAATGGATTTACAAAATTCTTGCTTTTGATTTTGTAAACAATATTTTAAAAATTTCAGTTTTGATGTAGAGCTCTAATGATTCCATTGTTTTGACTAATGGTTACAGATACATTAGAAAATTGTCAGTAGATAAACATATCTTCTTAACATAAAAATATCTGCCTCTTTGCTTCCTAATTATGACACATTCTTGCCTTATTTAATTACATAACTTCTCCAATACAAGTTGTATAAAAAGCAATTATTTTTATTTTAATTCTGAAAAAATCTATTTTTCTTGTTTTCAGGGACATCCTTTTCTACTATATTCTGAACTGATTCCACTAATAAAATCTTCTACATATTTCTTTATGTGTATTAATCATTTTTCCATATTCAATTTTTAATAAGTTTAAAATTTATTTTTTAAAATAAATTCCTAATTATGTTACCTTTTTGTATATCTGTAGTACCAGGAATTGAACTCAGAACCTTGGGCTTGCTAGGCAGACACTGCCACCGAACTATATCCCCAGCCCTATGTTATATTTTTAAGTGAACTTTGCATTTTATTATATCAGTAAAGAAATGTTGTTCAGTTTAGTATTTATTATTATATTAGATTTGTTTCAGAATTGACTCTTGACATTGAACCAGGTCTTCACTTGCAAGACCTATTTCAGTTTACACAGTAAACCTATCATTGTAAGAGACATGCCCTCATTCAGTTTAATGTGAATCTGTAACTTCTGTTACCATGCACTGCTTTAGGTGGCGCGGATTCTGCACGCAGTGCCACAACAGACAGTGTCATTTAGAGCTCCCAAAGTCTCACCCCGAGTGCAGGACAGCCCTTGGGAAGAGCTGTCATTTAAGCCCAAGCTAATGTTTCCTCCACACACTACTGTCCACTTAATTCTGTCTCCCTCATTCCAAATGCTGCACTCCTCTGCGACTCCAATATTTACTTCTCCCACTCAGTGAGATTGCCAATATGATTCATTGTTTACACTAAGGCAGTATTCTTCTTTCAGATAGAAAACCGTGCAATCGTTGGCCTTCTTTATGTGCTTGTAAAATATGAACAACTCTATTGTCCAACCCCTGAAAACAATTATATAATGTATCTCTTTCATTGCTTCTTTCTTCCTTCCTTTCCTTCTTTTCTTTCCCTCTCCCTTTCCTTTTTACCTTCCTTCTTTCCTTCCTTCCTTCCTTCTTTCCTTGTTTCTTCCTTTCTCTTTCCCTCTTTCTTTGTTTCTTTGTTTCTTTCTCTTCCTCCCTCCCTCGCTCCCTCCCTTCTTTTCTTCTTTCCTTCTTTTCTTCCTTCCTTCCTTCCTTCCTTTTTTCCTAGCAAAGAGGAAAATCTTGAATCAAATCAGTGATCCTATGTCATAGCCAGCATAGAAAATATTCCCTCTAATATACTCTGGAAAGCCAGTGGAATAGTTTTCATTTCTTAAAGAGAAAACATTGAATTCTTAACTAGAAAAAAACTCATATGAACTGATTAAATCTCTTTACTTCTCAAATAAGTGGTATATGTAAGTAGTCTTAAAATACTGTAATGGTGTGTGTCTAGATGTCCCACAAAGCCTCATGTAGTGATAGGGGAGGGGTAGGCCTTGCCAGCCACGTATAAATCTATAGTTTGTGATTGATTCATGGTCCAGTGATGGGATCAAGGCTGTGAGTGCTATACTTATTCTTTGACCAACAGCCTGGAAACAATGTAAGGAACAGAAAGAAGCTTGTCCCTCCCTGTCCTTTTGTTGCTTTTGCTGTATTCCATTGCAATGAATTCTTGTCCCTCTGCCATGTGCCACCCGACCTTGGAGCCAGTTTATTCTGGGCTGAAATCTGTACAAACTGTGAGCTAAATAAACCTTTTCCTCTTTCACTTTGTGTGGGACAATATTTTCCCAGCAACAAAAGAAGGTAAATACTAAAAGAAAAATTACAAATATTATGAGTACACTTATGCAAATTATGAATCAAACATTATAATTGATAGTCATAAATGGTTTACATAATAACATTTTATTTTATTTTTTAATGAATTAATTTATTTGTTATGTCCTTGGTACAGGGTCTCACTCTGCAGCTCAGATCGAAGTGATCCTCCTGTTTTCAGCCTCTGAGTTCTGGGATTATAGGTATATTCTGGTGCCTGGATGCTGTCACTGGCTCAGACTGCCTGGGGTTGAGGCTGGCAAGGCATGTGATACCAGGGATCTGTTTCTGGTCCTCAGGCTTGCCTAAGAAGGAAATTGGTCTGCTGAGCTATCTTGCTGGCCCCATAGAACTTTAGATATTGTGGATCAGATGTAAGAATCACACACTGAGATGTCATCATTACTGTTTTTATAGAACTAAGATAAAAGCACAATGGGATCCCAGAACATATTCATGTTTTTTATGTTTATTCCATGGCAAGATCAAGATAAGCCACAGAAAGCAAAAAAATTAAATGTTTCCTGCATAATTTAAACTTTAAAACAGGTTTGTATAACAGGAGGAATTTTTGGTGCAGTAGGGTGGTGGGGCAAAAAAATGAAGCTAGTTCACTATTGCTTTTCTCAGGTTATGGTTAGAAATGTAAATATATTTCTGTAATCATCATATATTTATAACAAGGCAGCTATCTCATATGGATGTTTTCAACATTTATCTGAAACATAAATGATATATTGAAGAAACTAGTGCTCAGAGACATGAGGTACAATGAACAACCTAAATAGTTGTGTGATAAAAAGAATGAAATAAGTGAGTGAGATTGCTTTTATGAGACATTAATTTACATGTAATATATAGTAAAAAATTAAGTAGTAAATGTACCAGAAATATTGGTCACAAAAAATAAAATTGTTCCTGTGGAGGTTGAGACAGGAGGATCACTATGAGTCTGAGCTGCATATAAATAAATATTTATTTGGGGCTGTACCAAATAAATAAATATTGTAAAAAATAATGAAAAAATTTTCAATCAATAAATATTAAATTTCTTCCTTCTCTAAATCATGTTTAATGTAGGATCTAATATTGGAAGAGTGTCATAAATGTGTGTCCTATCACCATTTTTACCTATTTCTATCTTAAAAACAGTGACAACAAACACTGACCAATTTTAACCCAAATGGTGGGAGGTAGAATGGATGCTCGTAGTACAATACGACATAAAAAGCAAAGTGAATCAAAAAAGTTATTTTGCTCATCTAACCTTTAAAAAGTGTGATTTGGCAGACAGTGAAGGCAAAATTGTTCTTTTAAAAGTAGCTACTGTATTTTAAAAAGAGAGAAAATTCCTTGTACCATTATTTACCAATTTTTAAGTAAGCTAAATAATGGTAAACACCAGTGTTTTAGTCTTTAACATTTTTTTTCTAATGTGTTTGGCTGTCACAGGGTCTCAGTACGCAGCTTAGACTCCTCGTGTTCCTCCTGTTTTCAGCCTCCCCAGCACTACCCTAGGGGAGGAGCCGGTGCAGTAAGTGGTGTCAGGGATCGAACTGCAGTCTCTGTGCTTGCCTAATGCCTAAACAGGCACTTTAATCCCCGAGCTGTCTCACCGGGCCCCCCTTTTTTTTAAATCTGAGATTTGCTAATTTACATTGATAACTACTAAATATACCTTTTATTTTACTTTTGTACAAATTAATGAAAATTGACACACATTTATGACAGTCTTCCAATATTAGAGCCTACATTAAAGACGATTTAGAGAAGGAAGAAATTTAATATTTATTGATTGAATCTTTTTATTTTTTACATTATTTTATTTTTGTAGTATTTTAGTGCTGATCTCTTAATATTATGTCCCTAGATCATCCTGTATTGCAGAATGTTTCACGAGTTAATATTTTCCAGTAGTTCATGCTATGGATTAGACTTATAAAACTTCGTGTGTCCAGAAGTAGAGCTTTGGGAAGGAGATTAGGTTATGGGAGCACTGTAGCTGACTTGCCATTAGAAAAATCAGCCTGCCGGTCCTGAGAAGTGTGGTCTAGAAGGTTTTTTTTTTTTCCTCACACTTGGCTCCTCCCTTCACTTGCTGCGTGCTGTGTGACTTTTCATGAGCAGCTTTCATCTGCTGAGCTCTTTCTTTTTTTCTTTCTTTCTTTCTTTCTTTCTTTCTTTCTTTCTTTTTCTTTCTTTCTTTCTCTTTCTCTTTCTTTCTTTCTCTTTTTCTTTCTTTCTTTTTCTCTTTCTCTCTCTCTCTCTCTCTCTCTCTCTCTCTCTCTCTCTCTCTCTCTCTCTCTCTCTCTCTCTCCTTCTTTCTTCCCTTTATTTGGTACAGGGTCTTGCTAGCAGATTTGGCTCCTAATCATCCTCCTGTCTCAACCTCCCCAGCAGTAGGAGTACAGGCATGCACTACCATGTCTGCTTTTAATGGCTTGCACTTTAGGGCTGGCACAGCATGCATTACTGGGGATCGAACCTTGGTCCCTGCACTTGCCAGGCAGGTACTTAGACTGCTGAGCTATCTTCCAATCCCTGTGGGCCTTTTCTATGTCCAGAATCAGGTGCTAACAATCCACTGAACTTTGCATGACCAATTTAGAGGTAAGTGGAACATTTTATTGATTATACTGTTCTGATGCAAGTAGCAAATAGGAGTCTGTTCATCAAGGGTAAGGATGGGATAAGCTCAGTCTTTATCCTCAACAGAGAAAGAAATTAGTTTATTGATTATCAAACTTAAAGGTACAAACATTATGGTGCCATCTAAGCAAGTTTTTAATGACTCTGTGAGATAGCTACATTTCATCTTTCTTTTCAGAAAGCTGGTACACTTGATTTCAGAGTTTGGAATAAAATAGGTGAGAGCCTTTGTGTAGTTAAAGCCCAACATAAGAAAATCCAGCCACATATAACCTGGTGAAGGTGGCCCTCTCATCCTTGCAACAAACAACTCAGCAAGAAATATAGATCAGCAACAGTCTGCCATGGCAAAGCACTCTACTTTTGCTCACTGTATGTTTTCACTCTGTAAGTCCCTGGAAAAGACAGCTTCTTGGGGACATCCTGCTCAGGCATCCCTTCTGTCCCTCTCTTGTACAGAAGCATTCTTTTCCCCAATAAATATTCTGCTCATAACCTCTATTTGTTCCTAAAGTTCATTCTTCAGGTTTAGAGAACATGAACTCATCCCACATACCTTTCAGGTGGGGAGTTTCATTTCCTCTATATCAGGGCCATCTTTTAAAAGCTGTGTAAAGAGCTGCTATGTCATGTGTAGATTTCTGTCTCAGAGGATAGTACACCTAATAAATACATTACTCAGATACTCCAGAGTTCTAGAGATACACCCCATTTGCAGCAAGACTAAAAGAGGCTGAAATAAGTAAATTTATCATAGCATTGTAGCTAAATTACTCATTTGTCAATTAGCATATGAGAATGCCAATGATGAATGTGAAAGGGCCTTAGCCTCAGTATTCATATTACGAATACTTTGCTAATAAATTTGATATGATTAAATGTTTTTAATTGTGGCAAACAAGGACACACTCACCAGCACTGCCCAGGATCTGTAAATGTACCATCCCTTTAGTGGATTTACCCAGGACCCAGTATCTAATTGCATGATATATTTTCACTGGGAGAAAGATTGTACATCTAAATTTCATAAAAATGGCACACTCTTGCAGAGAAACAAACCATGTGCTCAAACTGAGGGCCCCAGTTGCAGTAAAAAAGACGGGTCAATCAGGACTCTAGTGATTTGGACCCAGTTAAACCAATTATATCCCATCTAACCAGAATAAAAACAGTCCCTCTGCTGGAATATGAGAACTGCGAAGTCTTATCTCCCTCCTTTTCTTGGTCCAGCAGACCACTCAGAGTTCGACGTTAGATTTAACAGTGGTTTCTTGCCTTTATTTGTTGGTGGGAGAAAAGCCAAATTTAATTCCCACTGAAATTTCCACTCACGCCCCTAACCCCACATGTGAACCTGGTAAGGATGAACCTTTAATCGAAGAATTTGAGTTTTCCCAGAGTATTTAAGTTCCTAGCCCTATTTGAAGCATTAAGTTTAGTGGGAAATCTTTTACTGGATTGGTGGATCTGGAAGTTGATGTTAAAGAGTCAATCAAGGCCCTTTCCTTGGCTGACTAGACCCATCTCCAGCACTTTGATAAGTTCCTTTCAGTCTGATTCAGAGTGATCGCTGCCACTTCCTTATGTTGGCCATGATAGATACACGTTGTAACACTATTCACTGCACCCTTTCTTGTCAATCATGAAAGAAGGAGACACTCTCTTAGCTACTTCTGAGCCTCAGAGGTTTGTGTTACCAAATAAAATGAAGACAGCTAAGATGGAATATCAAGAAAGCAAAAGCTTAGCTAAAAGCTTTCAGGCCTGTACTCTTACAATTGTGCCTTTAATTTAAAAAATAGATATAAAATTGTAATTGTAATGAAGACCATTGGTACTCTGCAGAAGTTAAGGATTTTATCAACATTGGTAAGAAAACAACTACAATGGAGTCACCTCAAACCTACTTTGTTGCAACTCTTTCTAAAATTACTGGGAGCTGTATAAAGTAGAACTGCTCCATTCTTTCTTGATCATATCAGATCCCATTTTAATCTCTCAGGTTGTCATCAGCTAATTATAATACAGCTGCTACTGTATATGTAGTTTCCATTTTTGATAGAGCAAGACAACCCCATAAATTTGTTTCTCAAAATTCTAAATCTTGTCAAAAAGAATGTAAAATTATCAGAACACAAACTAGACAAATCATGATGTCATGTCCTGCCTGTCAGCTAGTATCTATACCTATTCCTCAATTCCAGAGTTCTTAGAACCAACTGGTCATGACAAATTATTATTATCTATATATCCTCTTTTAATAAACCTAAATATATTCATGCTGTCATTCAGGTAAACAAAACCAACATGTCATACAACACTGTATAGGCCTTAGCTAACTTAATGTTACAGACATTAAAACTTGATATTGGTTCTGCTTACATTAGTAAAAATTTTCAGTTTTCTTTATAACTGAAAGAAGAAAGCATGTTTCAGGGACTTCCTATAATGCCCAAGCTCAAATAATAATCAAACACACTTGTCTTAAACTGAAAAATTAACTAGCCAAACAAAAGTAGGGCAAGCCAAATAGCTCAGCAGATTAAAGTGCCTGCTTAGGCAGATGCAGCAGCCAGGGTTCAATCCTGGCCGGCTTCCTACCATGTCAGCCCTGCCCCTGGGGCTCTCTGAGCCAGTGATTGAGACAGGGCATGATGGCATACCTGTAATCCTAGCACTTGGGAGGCTGAGAAACAGTAAGATCACTACAAATCCAATCTGTGTAGTGAAACCCTGTACACTTGTATTAAATACATAAAAAAGGAAGAAAAAGGAAACACAGACTCACAACTTTGCTAAATGTTTTAATTTTTCTGAATCGTGGTTGGTGTGACTTCCAAACAGGTGTTTCCAATGGTCTGGCATCATTTTAAAATTGGGACCGAGGTTATGCTTGTATTTCCACAGAAAATTGAGACATTATGACCCTGAGAGCAGTTCTGTGGCCAGAATCTAATCCATCTATGCAACACAATCAAGCTCTCTGCAGCTATATTAAGCAATGAATCTGACCACACAATACCCACCATCCTGGGAAGGCCTGCAGCAGACCATTCATGAGGCTTGCCTAGTTTAATGTTATATCTAATTTTGTATATCTTCCTTTGTGAGTAGCCCATCTAAAACAAGATGCTAGTCTCTGCATAGTGGATGTGGGACAGACTTGGAAAGCACAACTATGTAAAGGACAATTAGCCTTATTAACCTTAAATTCTACTTCTTTTGATGGTAACCTTGTAAAAAATTTTAAACTTAGCATTCCTACCTATATTCCGGAAGCTTATGCCCCTTATTTCAAGGAAAGTGATTTGGGTCCTTGGCAGATTTGCAAGGATCCATACCATGGGTGGACTATATGCAACTTTATTACTTTGGATTGGTTCTTCCAGAGGATTCCTTATAGACAGTGTTCATGGCTAGTATGAAATTTCCTTTTCAGGCTCTCCTGACCATATCATGAACTCAGAGGCCTTATCCAATGTTACATTGTCAATGAGAAACTTCAATCCTCCCATCTTCAGACTCATTATCAATGAGAAAACTGGGTCCATACAACATACTTTATAGACTCTACCCTACCTTTTCATGATGGACTCCTGAAGAATTGCCATCTGTAGCTGATAGGTAGGGGAAAAGTCAAATTAGTATTACAAGGACATATATATATATTGTGCTTATGGCTCTCAGGTACTATTAAAAAGAAAGATAAAATGGCAACCAAATATGTTCTCATGTATTAATTGTTATATTACCCATTGTCCCATTCCTGAATATCCTTCCAGTGACTCCATAGTGCTGACCATGGGCAGGATGACAAGTTTGGCTCACAGTCAATCTAGCAGAGCCATTACGTCATTCACTTAATTCTTTCTTTTCTTTTTTTTTTTTTTTTTTTTTGTCTTTTTGAGACAGGGTCTCACTATGCAGGTCAGGCTGGCCTCAAGCTCACTTTGTAGCTCAGGCTGGTCTTGAACTCACAACAATCCTCCTGCCTCAGCCTCCCAAGTGCTGGGATTACAGCCATGCGCCACCACGCCCGGCTACTTAATTCTTTCTTGATAGAGATGTTAACTAAAATATTTATCAATTAAACCAAGAGGATGTTTGGATTAATTACAGAAGGGATAACTGCCTTGGTGCTTTTGATAGCCTGTGTAGTTGTTGGCTCTATAACGTTAGCTCATTTAGTTTTAACTACTCACTTTGTGGAAAGTTGGACAAGAATTTCTGGTGACAGCAGGAAAAATCAGCGAAATATTAACATAATGTTAAAAACATAAGTGAAAATTCTAGAAAGCTTTATCCTTTGGATGGGAAATCAATTTAAAAATTTACAACTACAACAAAGTTTAAAATATCACTATAATATGACTCACTTGTGTATCATTCCATTGTCATATAATAAGTTTATATCAATGGGCAGTGATAAAATAACATATACAAGAAATCATTCAAAATATTTGTATGGATATAGATGTTCTTCAGAGAAAAGTGATATCTGTCAATGTCACAACAGACAGCCAAGTTTTATACCTTTGATAAAGACTGGGAAAGGTTTGCTAATGCTATTAAAAAAAAAACAAACCTGAATTCATTTGTATATCTCAAGGCTCACTTTTGGCTTCATGGTGGAATTGGTGTTCTCTTGCTTATAATCCATCTCATGAAAGTGCGTCATGGAAGGTTCTCAACCCAGCAACAGCTACAGGCAACACAGCCATGATTGACTCTACTGCAACTGCTTCAAAGCAAAGAAGTGGGGGCTATGGAGGACCACTTGAGTGACTCTCTTTGAAAGCCAAGCAATTGCCTGAATTTTGGCTGGGCCTTATTTCCATATATTGAATATACAGAGTATATATATATATATATATATTGAATATACAGAGTATATATATATTGGTTAGCAGGGAAATACATGAGTCACCTTCAAAGACTACCATCAGCACCTTAACTAGACCAATATGCATTGCTTAAAGCTAACTGAAAGACTAAGAAAAAAATCCATATATATATATATATATATATATATATATAGTTAAGGTGCTGATGGTAGTCTTTGAAGGTGACTCATGTATTTCCCTGCTAACCAATATTTATTTATTTATTTATTTATATTTTACCAGGAATTGAACTCAGGACCTTGCACTTACAAGGCAGTTGCTTATATCTCTGAGCAATCTCCCTGACTCCTTGATGTTCTTTAATATGAGTCAGGTAGAGACAGGGCGAACAAAGAGCCAATGTTCAACACTGTCAGCTGGTATCAAGCCTTGAGGCTTGAGATTGACACTATGACTTTCTGGAGCTTGAAGGATAACATATCAGAGCTGAAGCACCTGACCCAAAACTTTAGATACTATCTGAACTGTGTAATGCAGATTACTTTCTACATATCCCTCCGTGCATATTGCAGAGGTAAATACATGCCTCCTACCTAGCCTAGCTCACAGGACTCACGTACTTTCTGACATTCTCAGTCATTCATCCTCAAGGTGCTCCTTCATGACTCAATAAAACCTGGGTTCTGCCCTGGGTCAAGGCCCCATCATCATGGCAGGACTCAGGATTCATTGTCTCCCCATAAATATAAGTATGTTACAGCATTTTTATTCTCACCATGGGTTACTGTGGCAGTGGTAGATTAGAAATAACTTGATGAGATTTCAATAGCTGATTCATGGGATTACAAATATAAACTTCCCAGATCAAGCTGAATATCACAAAAGGCCATATTTATTGTTTCTCCTTGACCTCAGCCATCTAGCTACTCTCAGTCCTCTAGCTTCTCACAGTGCTCTACTACTATGATAAAAAGGGGGTCTGGCTACTGCTTAAGTAGGCAGCAGACTTAGGCACCATCTACATTTTGGTTTCATGGGCATAAAGAATACAAATGCTGTGGGATCAGGGAGGTTACCATCCATATTTCAGACAAATGCCTGGCATTATGTCCCTGAAAGAGCAATGTGTAAAGCTGTTTGAGAAAAGCATAAAATGCAGTGATAACCACAGGAAATTGAAAATGCCAGGAATTGGAATATCTGTTTAGGAATACCACATACAGTTAGAAGTTCTATCCAAAGAGAAAAAGCATGAGGGCTACAACTGGTATATTTCATAACCTGACACATGTGCCAGACAGGAAACTATAAGATTTAATGTTTGAACTGATGGCTTTGAATCTTGCTTTTACTCATTTCCTTTCTATGTCCCTGGTCCTATTTCTTTTTTCTTTTTGGACTGGGAATGTTTATCGTTTTCAGTAAATGTTGTAAATGTTTAAATTTATATTTATAGGGTCTCACAGCTAAGTGTTTGCCTTGAGCAGAAGAGTAGAGCTTAGACTTGGACTTCTCAGCACTACTAAAACAGTGAAGTCTTTGGTAATCCCCAGAGATGGACTAAATAAATTATGCAAAATAAGTTGGACATAAGACTTTTATCAGGGACAGAATAGTATGGTTAATACCTAGAGTGTTCTGCAAAAGCCTTATGTTCATACGTGGGGATTTGGGAAGGTGGTTGGATGATGTTGGGACCATAGCTGAATTCTTGGTTTGAGGTCAGTTACTGGGCATACAACCTTGAAGGCTGTCTTCTTGTCCTTGGCTACTCTCTTTGTTCTCTGCTGTCATGGATTGAGGAATGATTTCAACTCCGTGGCATAATGTCACTCTGTTTCTGTCTTGGAGCCACCTAACAATGTACTATAATTATGAGCCAAAGTAAAGTTTCTGGTATTGGATATTTTGTCCCAAGTACAAAAAAAATGTGATTAATACGTATTAATGCACTCTTAACTTCTAAGGAGCAATATAAGATAAAAAATAAATATAGAGTTGGCTAGATAGCCCAGCAGGCTAAAGCGCCTGCTCAGGCAGACCACAGCAGCCTGGGTTTGATCCCCAGTGTGCTGGCCCCACCCCCAGAGGCATGCTGAGATGCAATTGAGACTGAACAAACTTGCCACAGCACCTAGAAGGGATCAAAAGATCAAAGAATGTAGCAACCACTCATGTAAATCATGATTCACCCACTAATCTCAGCAGAAATCTGGAGTAGTGATATGACCGTCTAGGAAAGATATTTAGAGGAAATTCTTGTTTAACAGAGTGAAGACCCGAAGTATCTGGGTAATGCCTTGAAAGTGCTTCAAAATATAAAACTAACAAAACTTCTGCTTGCTTGCTTGGAGTGAGTGGGACAATGAGAGGAGATACAGTCAAAGTCAGGAAAAGGGCTGGTACAACCATAAGCCAAGGCATGCGGCAGCCTCTAGAATCAGAAAAGGTAAGAAATAGACTCTTCAGAACTTCTAGGAGAAAATGGCTTTCCCAACACTTATGACATCGCAGTGAGATTTATTTTGTATTTCAGAGCTTTGCAACTGCATGTAATCCATTTGTAGGAGAGTTACAGTTGTTTATAATTTGTTTTAGCAGCAATAGGAAACTTAAAACTTTGGTCTTCCTTAAAATCATTATCTATATAAATGCACATAAGGAAATAGCCACTAACAAGAATGCCAAGTACAGTCTCTGAGAAAAACATAATGCACGTATTATTTTTATATAATTATATCAAAGTATTTTCCAGGTTATTGTCCAGAATGAATATTGACTAATTCCAGTGTTTCAGTTCAAATTGCTGCCAATTTTTCACATTTTAGTTTGGCCTTGGAGTTCTCATTCTACATAAGAATTAATTTTATTACTTTATTTTGTGTGTGGAGAGGTATGGGAATGAAGATTATAGCAGAGGATATCATAATTTTAGGGACAACTGATAAACTTGATATATTAAGCACAGAAACAGCATTTGCAGGAGTTAGACTTTACATTTGGTACTATTCTTTTTTTTTTTTTTTTTTTTTTGTCTTTTTGAGACAGGGTCTCGCTATGCAGTTCAGGCTGGCTTTAAGCTCACTTTGTAGCTCAGGCTGGTCTCGAACTCACAACAATCCTCCTGCCTCAGCCTCCCGAGTGCTGGGATTACAGGCATGCGCCACCACGCCCGGCTTTTTCATTTGGTACTATTCTATCACAATTAATTTAATGCTTTGGAAAATTTTAGTTTTATCCATGTGGTAAACTAGATACCATATTCCACAAATTTTGTTCTGGAACCTAAAAGAATGCAATTGATCTTATTCCAAATAACTTGAGGTATTATACCAGGTTGTATTTATACAGGTTTATATGTATACATATAAAAAGTTCCTCTTTTTAGTTTGTGGTGCATTATGCTTATATTTAGATAAAAATACTAAGAATCAGATTTTTAGTTTCAACATTAGACACTAAAAAATTAAAGGATGTAAATTTTGGCAAATCTATGAACTACTCATTATATGATTGCCAGTTTGTAAGTTCATATTCAACTGGTAGCAATCTATTTTGTTTGTATACCCATTTGCTGAATATGAAAACTGAATATTGTACCAAATTATCATTATTTATTTATCTATTCTATTTTGGGGAAGGATCTACAGGATCTCACTACTAGATCCAACTCATAGTGATATGCATGGTTATAGCCTCCCAACAGCTGCACTTACAGGCACACCACCATGCCCAGTTTCAATTGGTGTCTCAGTGCTCCCCGGGGGCAGGGCCAGCATGGCAGCATGGGGATGGAACCCCGAGCCCATAAGTATTTTATTTTTCCATTTAACTGTTGTGATAACAGCCAAATGATAAGAGCGTTCTATCAACATTAAAGTAACATGGACCAGTAAGATAGATCAGCGCAGGGAATGGGGTTCGATCCCCAGCACCACATGCCACAGTGGCTTGTCCTTTATCTTCTTTCATTGTAGGGACAAATAATGGACACGCAAAATAAAGGAAGGAAAAGTTTATTTCACTTTCTGGAGGTTTCAGTCCATACTTAGCTGGCTCCAAAACAGAGTTGCTCATGGCGGAGGGCAGCAGTTCATGGCGGCAGAAGGCAGCAAAACAGTAAGAGTGAAAGGGCAGGAGCAACAGCAAGAATGGCAACAGAAAGGAAGTCCTTCTCCCTTACGTGTCATTCAGGCCGTCTGCCCCAGGCTGGGGTGTTACTCACACCCATAATCCCAGCAACACTCACCCATAATCCCAGGGGATCATGAGTTAATCACAAACGCTAGAAGTCTTCCTTAGATTGAATGAAGTGTTGAGGGGACAAATACACAAAACCGTAACCCAGCTCCATCCCAGGATATGCTCCACGCCGAAACTGAATATGATGGCCCGTGCCTGTAATCTCAGTGCAGGAGAAGCTGAAAATAGGAGGGTCGGTATGAGTCCCAGCTGCAGAGTGAGATCCTGTACCAAATACATAAAAAACAAAACAACACAACAACAACAAAAACCCCTTGAAGTGACAACAGAAAATCTTATAGAAAAAAAGGCTTCACTTAGGCAATAATTTTAAATATATAAATGATTCTCTCATAACTGAGTAACATAAGTAATTGCCCAGTTCACAAGTGCTTCTGTTTATAAACAATTCAGTTCACAAACAAAAATGTTTTGCAAAAATTTGCTTCTGTTAGGAAAATCCACATCTGGTGATAAACGTTAACTGTGACCATCTTCCCCATCAAAAGCAAATACATCTATTTTCCCCAGAATCATAAAACAAATTAAGTTTGTAAGCTGAAGTAATTAAAGTACTACTGTATTTTCTCTTGAGAGCTGATCCTTAGAGTCAATAAATAAGAGTAAATATAAGGTAATAAAATAAAGTCATATCTTCCAATTTTTTTTCATTGTTTTATGTATTTGGTACAGGGTCTCACTACACAGCTTAGACTCATAGTGATCCTTCTGATTTTAGCTTCTCCAGTGTTGGGATCACAGGCATGTGCCACCATGCCCAGACTCTGTTGCTGGCTCACGGTGCCCCAGGAGCAGGGCTGGTGTAGCATGCCAGACAGGCGACCAAACCCTGGTCCCCGTGATTGCCGAAGCAGGTGCTGAGTCTGCTGAGCTATCTCATTGGCTCAACCAAATTTTTGTTACATTCATCTCCATCAAATAATTTAGCACCTAGATAAATTTAATGAAGTGTGTGTTGACACTTGCCCCTTCCATGTTTCAAAAAAGGAAGTTAAATATTAATAGAAAGACATTAAAGAGAAAAAGAAACAATTTGATACCATAAATTTAACTGTGAACATATAAGACAGTCCCCAAGAAGTCCCCAAATTCTTCCAATGGGAAATTACAAGCCGAATGTTGAAGTCTGGCAATATTCTGAATAGCAGTTCTTTGTCCTTCTCTATGAAGGACAATGAGGCTCCAGACAGTAAGTCATATACACACATTGTCCAACATTTTAACACATTTAAACTGCCTCATTGTTTTGCATCAGCTTTGCATCTATTTTATTTCTTATGTCAATGGGGCATCTCATATTTTAAATCTCAGTTGTTCTTCAGGTAGAATATAGCATAAAATTTTTGGTTAGGTCCCTTAAAAAGATCCTTCACCTTGACAAAATTCTTCAATTTATTCAATCCCATTGTTCTCATCTGCCATGCCTATGCTTCTCTCTAGGTTTGTAGTTCCATATTCTGAAGTATACTAACTAAATTTATGTTGTGATTTTCTGAAACTTAGTATTGTTATGAAATATTTGCAATGTCTCAGGTACAATTATCTTCACTTTGAAATATATTGTGTCAGCAAAAGCCTCCAAAACACTTGCACTTTGGCTATTTCTTAATTCAACTGTAAGGGAGATTATAAATAAAGAATAATAGAATGGCTATGATATGACTGACAACTGTACCTCTTCATGAATTAAACAAACTGTAAAGAAAGTTAGCTGACTTCTCAGTTCTTTCTTGTTATCACATAAACAACATATGCCCTAAAAAAAATAACAAGTATTTCAATCTGAAATAAATGTAAATAAAAATAATAACAGACAGTGCCATCCAAGATAACATGATTTACAGGCAATAAGCCCATATAATGTCTTATTATTCCTTATTTCACTGATCCTTTGAATAGTGGTGACGTTAGAGTTTGGAACTGAAACACATCACTCATTACCACTCAGCTCATAAGTGGCAAGTCTGGCTTACTTCAGTACCTGTGTTTTTATCCTTTTGCAATGATAACATCATAGAAATGCACTGGCATGAAAGACACAAATGAATAGCTTGGATGATAAGTAGAAGATTTCACTAAAAAGATGGGCTTGTTTATCACTACTTCAGCACATCTCTATTCTATAACAAGGTTTCCATTATCCCACCTTTAAAAATATTTCTTCTTTTCTAAAACTGAAATTTAATTCATGAAAATATAGCCACCTGGAGTGACTTACCTATTGGATAATATAAAGTATGTCTACTGAGACCAATTATCTCTCCTTTGGCTAGTAGGAATAAATTGTTATGATCTTTCTCTCAGAAGCTAACTATAGTCATGCATGTAAATGTGTAGCAATTTGTGCTCAGAGAATTCAGAAGAAATGAAGAATTCCACTGTGAAATATATAATTGTTATACCCATAAATCTTGAATTTAATTGTCCTCTTTTTATACACTTCGGTTAGCTTTTCTATTTATGGTTAAAAATGTGAATCTAATAGCATATATAAACATTGAAACACACACCTCTTATTAAATGCAATTAATATTAAACACATAATATGTTTGTTTTATACCTAATATGTGCAGCTAAAAAAATGGTCACAGTATTAAATAAATATGGATGAAAGAGCTGCTTCCAAAGGATTTAGAAAATACATGTCTAGGTCTGGGGAGATAGCTCAGTGGTCTAAGGGTCTGCCTGCCCATGCCCAGACCCATGCACAATACAGGTACAGCATGCCCTGCCAGCCTTGGGTGCCCAGGAGCAGGAGGAATTGTGTGAGTCCTGAAACCAGGCAAAGTGGCTGAGGAAGCTCTGTACCCCAACATACATGGGTTTTGTTTATTTTTATTTTAATAGTGTGTTTGTTGGTCACATTCAAACTAGAATAACACATAGATATGTTTTCAGAAATCATTTTTAGTTTCACTTGAAGCAAACTTACACCATACATATTGAGATGTGTTACATATTAGTGTACTAGTCAGCTTTGTGTTACTGAAAATTTTTGAAATAACTAAGTTGGTCCTACAGTTGTGGGTTATTGGTAAACTGAAACATTGAAAAATAATTCATAATCTTATAGGTTTCAGCCCATGTTTGACTGGCCTTGTGGAGAGGCACTGTGCATCATGGCAGGAAACATGACAGATGTTGCTGCTCGTCTCATGAGCAGGGAAGGACACCAACGCTCTAGAGCCCGCCACCTCCCAGTGGCCTAATCTTATGACCTAATTCTTACCACCAAGTTCCATCAGTTAAATTTTCACTATGTCCCAAAGTTCCAAATCATAGTAATTAGCAATGTGTTATTTACAACTTTCTTCTAAAATGTCCAGCCTCCAAGCAGATTTTCATTTAAACAACATATAACAGGCCAATAATCTGGAGAAAAGACTTCTTTGTTCATCACCTGAAGACTGTGTCCAAGATTACTCAGAATATTAAAACTCAAAAATTGTTTTAATTACCTCTTTGGAAAATGTCTCTTACCTTTTCTTGAGACATGATTACTTTAGAATAATGTTAGCTGGAACTTTTAAAAACAGACCTATATTAAGTAACTTTAATGTGCTTTTAAAAATTGTTAAACTTTAATCTAGACAGTGTTAGAGTCACAGAACAATTAAGTAAAAAGTACAGCAAGGAGTACTGTAGCACTGCACTTGCACAGCCCCAACTTTCCTCCACCACTGGCCACTCCCACCAGCCTGGTGGTGCACTTACTATAATACATGGATGTGCAATAATACATCACCACCCGTGATCTAAAGTTTACAATATGGTTCATTCTTTGAATATATTGTACATTCTATGAATTTGAGTGCATAATGATGCATTCACACTATCATAAAGAGGAGTTACATTGCTATCAGAAAAGTTATTATCTTTTCTTGTCCACTCTTGGAAAACAGTGATTTTTTTCTATATCCACAGTTGTGTAGGGCTTCAGATCGCCATGTTGCCAGAATCCCATGATGTAACTTTTAAGGTTGGCTAAGTTTACTTAAGAATATGTATTTAATGTTTCTCTGTATCGTTTTGGTCTTGGTAGATTATTTCTTTTTAAGATGAATAATATTCATATACAGCAGTTTATTCTGTCACCGAGAACAATATCTTAGGTGTTTCCTAATTTAGGTAGTTTTGAATAAGTTTTCAATACACTTAGTTAAACACTTAAGGAGGGTAATTTTGGCACAAATGGTAAGAATATTTTTACCTTGGTAAGAAATTGTCTGCCTTTCCAAATGATTAAAAAAATTTTTACTTCCAAAAGCAATAAACAAATTAAGGGTATTTGCTGCTCCAAATCCTCCTGAATTTTTTTTTTTTTTCTTTCTGTATTTGGTACAGGTTCTACAGGGTCTCACTAAATAGATCAGACTCATAGTAATTCTGTTTTCAGCCTCACAAGTACTAGGATTACAGGCCCGTGACATCATGCCCAGTCTAAATGGTCATCTCTGTGCACCCCTAGGATGGGGCCAGAGCAGTGTTCTGGGGGTTGAACTTTGGCCGCTGCTCCCGAGGTCTTCATAATATATTGTCAGACATGTCAAAACTTAAAACATCTACCAGCTCTCTCAGTTCAGTTGTGCAAGTCGAAAAAATATGTTCTGCTGTTCACACATTTAACTTTTATATTAAAAGTAATAAAAATAAGCATATATTAACTGTCCAAAACAAACGTTAAGATCCTTGATTCAAACACATTTTTCCTTTAATGAATGAATTGACAATCCTGTGACCAGCTTGTTTATTGAATTGGTTGCTAAACAAGGAATTGTATATAGTATGCACATGACAGTATTGAGAATAAAGGAATGACCAAAGAAAACTCCAACTTGGTGACTTCATTTTTATTTACACTTACACTCAGTACAGAAATACTGAGTGCATTTTATAGAGACTAAAACCATTGTGCAGTACTATACACTACAATCAGCAAAACATACAGTACTATACAAACAAGGTGTACTGTGCAGAAGAGACACTGAGGTTCTATTAACAAGTTGCATACAAGAAAGATGGGTTATAATTCTGAAGTTGTTGAGCAGGGAGGTCATCAAAGGCACAGTATCTGGGTGTGAAGCAGTTGACGTAGTGAGGAACTGTAAGCACTCAGTAAAAGCTTGGAATAATAAAAAACTTTAGAAAGGAAATAAAAACAAACCCATGCGAACACTTGTTATTTTCCAAGAAATCAGCATGAAGAGACTCATGTTGTATATTATCAGAGACAAGCCAGTGAGAAATCAATAAATATCTGCAGCTATCATAAAACTAAGTGTTGTAAATTGTATAAGAACAAAGCCTAAACATATACACAAGGTAGAAATAGTCTATTTAACAAAAAGAAAACACTCTTTGTATAGGAAAATCTTTTAAATAAATCAATTTGCTAAAGTGACCCTTCTTAGTGCTAACAGCTCCTAAATTTGACCTGGCTGTTCCACTTCCTCCTATTTTCCTGAAAGAATTTATGCCATCGTACTATAGTGATATATGTGCAGCTATGTCTATAGAAACACAATTTGCAATAGTTAAATCTTGCAAACAGTCCAAATGGCTATCAGCTTAGGAATAGATGAAAATTAGTTGTGGGCTTTTGTTTTCAGTAGAATAAGGTGCTACTCAACCATAAAGAAGGATAAACTTGAGACATTTGTAGCTAAATGGATAACTCGTAAGTAAAATAAATTTAATACATGTAAATATCATATTGTATTTCTTGTGTGAGAAAATGAAAATATAAATAAGAATCAAATGTATAATAGAAAATAGAAAGAAATTGAAAGGAGAACTAAAGGGGGGAGAGGGAAGGGAGGGTAGGGAATAGAAAAAATGAGGGAAAAAAAGAAAAAAAGGAAACAAAGCTCTGTAATTAAGGAGGGAATAAGGGTTAAGGAAGGAATAGAAAAAGAATTTAATATCTCTCATGTACAGATACAAATTCCCTATGATGAATGTGACCTTTATGTATATCTAAAATGTACCAATTAACTTAATATGAAATTGTAGTGTTTTAAAATCTTTGCGCAGTTTCTAAATCTTTTAGCTGTTGAAGAAAGTTGTGAACACAGACAAAAAAGTTACAAAAAAAACTGTAATTAGTAATACAGAAGTTAAATGAAGGGAAGTGCTATCCATTCAACCATTTTTCCCTAAACTTTATCGACAAGTATCTATAATAAACACCTTAAAAGACTATACAACAAAATCAGAAAAACTTGCCCTGTGATTTAAGCCCACAACAACTTGATTAAAGTACAATATTCTGCCAGAGAATCATGAGCCCATTCGGTTACATTCGGGGTAGCAACTTTTTGTTATGTCTGAGGCAAGCTCCCTTCCACCAGTTTAGAGCACCACACAAGCTGTAGCCCTTCTGATGACCACCTCTACCAACCAACATCAGGTCTTTTCAAACTTGAGTGTCGTATTTATTGAATTATACATTTTTATGCATCTTTTGGCATAAAGCAGTGATACTTAACAGTAGTTTCTTTAAATTATCTGTACAACTGAATTTGAGATTCTCTCTAAATAATGTTTTATTCCTTACTCACGGTCACACTTTATCTCTTTTATTCTTTTCAGCAGAGGTAGCATTTAATATTTCTAAAGATGTTCTAAGACCCAAAACCTGCTATCCATTCAGATTACCTAGCTAACAAATAAGCAGATTCATTGGATGAAGCAAGTAGCTTAAGTATTTAAAATTATTCCACTTTATTTCCTAATAGCAATATTGGATTGATTGGTTATGCCAATCAGATATTAAGGTATATATATTAAGGTATAGATAGATAGATAGATAGATAGATAGATAGATAGATAGATAGATAGATAGATATAGTGTGTGTGTTTGATTTATTTATTTTATTCATTTTAATGAGAAGAGAAGAAGACAGTTACAATAATTAACGCATTGTACATTGTTTTCTTCCTAGTAGTTATTCAGAGGACATGATGCAGACATAATATCTTGTCTAAACAACCTTAAGTTGTATTTTTAAGTTGAGTTTTACACAGTAAGGAAATAATTAAAGCTAAGTATATTGGGTTGTAATTCTGGCATATACAATACAAAAAGTAAGATTTCTATACATCAAAGTTATACTTTAGACTGTCAATGTCTCCCAGTGGGTTCTTGTGCTGATAGGTGGAGTACTTAGAAGGTGACTGAAATCGGAGGCCTACGTAGCTGGCTTCCTGGTAACAGGAAGGGTGTGGTAAGAAGATGCAGGTCACTGGAGATCGGACACTGAGGAGTATATCTCTCACCCCAATATCATCCCTTATGCTCTGCTTCTTAGCCATCATGATGCGAGTAACTTCTCTATGGCTGTGTCTCCTTACCATGACCTTCTTTCTTGAAGTGAGCTACAGGCTGGAACCAGGAGCAAAAGCAGTCTGTTGTTTCTGTTGTGCATATCAGATATTGTGTCCTAGTGAGGAGACAGTGACTAAGACAGAATTTTTTTGTGTGGCTGGATCAACCGACCCTGAGGATGGGGCTGGTGCAATGTGCAGTGCCAGGAATTGAACTGCAGTCCCTGCTCTTGCCTAAGCAGGCACTTTAGACCACTGAGCTCTCTCGAGAGTCCTAAGACAGATTTTTGTACCAGAGAAATGGAGTCATTGTTGTGGCTGCATAATCATGCAGTTCAGACACCTTTGAAATGGTGCATGGGAGGAGTTTGGAAAGTTTTGAAGAAGCTAGAGACACTTATAAGCCAAGTTTGGTGGGGGATTCTGGTCAGAGTTCAGCAAGCTAGAATACTGATAAGCATATAGATGGTAAGAACTAGAATGGGGAGGTTTCAGTTGGGAACAAGGATTCCATTAGCAAATTGACTCCAGGCCATATATGTTATCCTCTGTCAGAAAAGTTGCCTATATTCTACTCAAGGGCTATTGGGATTAGGGTGGAAACATAACTAACCTGGTAAAGGAAATTTCAAGGCAACTCAGTGTTGAAGCTATCAAGGGTCAAGGGTACAGTAGGAAGCTTTTAGCCATTTCTATATTGAGAATGAAAAGTAAAAAAGCATAACCAAATGATTTTCAAAGGCTTTGAGTTTCAACACATAGAAATCACCTGTTCAATTGGAGCATGTTAATTTCTGGGCAGGAGAATTGGTTACTAAACAAAATTACCTTAAAAAGAAGCCAAGTTTTTCCAACAAGAAAATAGGATGAATACTTAGCAATACCCCCATCCTTTAAAAGTTCCAGGGGACAAAAGTAAGACCTTTGTTTTGAGAAGATGGCCTTGTGGCACTCTACTAAAGAAAGGACTCCTTCTAGGGAGGCAGAAAGCAGCAGGATCACTGTGAATGTGGGCTGCATAGTGAGACCCTGTGTACAAAAAAAAAAAAAAAAAAAAAAAAAAAAAGAAAAACATTAAGAAAGGACTCCTGGAGAATTTCCCTGCAATTCATGTTATAGTTCTTAGTTGTTCAGGCACTCATATGCCTCAATTGTCATAACACAAGGAGTTTTAGCTAATACTTGAGCTTCCATAGACCTTGGTGTCTTAAACAGGTCCTTATTTTACAGGCATGAAAATCTGTGGGATTAGGAAGGCTTTTACTTATATTTCAGAAGAAGTACTGGGAGTCCTAATGTGTCTCTGAGACATTTGTGCATGAGTCTATGAGAGTGAAGAGCCAAGAAGGTTGGAAATAACAGGAAGTTGAATCATCTTCTAAGGAAAGCTGCAAATATTGAACAAAGGCAGCCCAAGAGAGAAGCTGCAAGGTTTGTTATGACAATGTCATAAGTGTTGCTACTATGCTCCCTGACACTGAAACTTGTTGCTCAACTTGACAGAGGTGCTGGCAATGAAATTATAGGATTTAATGTTTGACCTGTTGCATTTTGCTCTTCTTTTGTTACTATAGTTTTCTATTTATCCCTTTTTGAAGGAACATGTCTACTCTGTGCCACGCATAGTGCAAGGGTTTGTATTTCTTTATTTTTAAATGGGCTTATAAGTAAGAGTATGCCTTACATCTCAGAGGAGACTTTGTATGTGAACCTTTCTAAATATTTACTGAAATTATTAAGGCTTTAGAGATTCTTAGAGATTTAAATGCAACTTTCAAAAAGAGATTTTCATGAATCTTTTGGGGTCTAGTGATTGAGTATTGTGGTTTAAGTTAAATATTGAATAAAAGGCATTATGTGCTCCAGGCAGAGCTTGTGGGAGGTGTTTGAATCATAGATGTACAATATTTGACATTCTATTACAAGTTGAAGTATAGTCAGAAAAGGTGGATCAGAGGAGGTATGACCTACAAGAGTGTATCTCCCTCCTCAGCTCTTCTCTTCTCTCTCAGTTTTCTAGCCAAGATATTGTCAGTAAAGTTTTCTGTACCCACCTTGGTGCCATGCCCTTTCTCCTTGGAAGCATTCAACCATTAGCCAAAATAAACCCTTGCTGCTCTAAGTTGTAGGGGTAGGGCTGGCCAGACAGCTCAGTTGTCTAAAGCACCTGCTTAGGCAGAGTGAAGCAGCTGTGGTTAGATCTCCAGTGTGTCATGCTGGCCCTCCACTGGCGTTCACTGATATAGCAATTGAGACTGGGCATGGTGGCTGAAAAACCAGAGAACCACTATGAGTCTGATTGTGTAGTAACACCCTGTACAGCCTGTAGTAAATACATTTTTTAAAAATTGGTTGGGGTAGGTGTTTTATTGCAGTGATTAGAAAGTTACTGAGATATTATACAATGAAATTTCTGAGAAAGTAATTTTGAAAATAACTTTCATAACTATAAAGTTAAATACTGAGAAATAAATTTAACTGAGGAAGTAAAAGACCTTTATAATGAGAATTAAAGAAGTCAATGCTGAAATCATTGATGACACAAAAGATGAAAAGACTTCCTATGTTCATACATCAGGAGAATTAATGTAGTTTATAAGTCCACATGCAAAAAATGATTTACAGCTTCAATGCAATTCCCATCAAAATACAATATTTTTCAAACAATTAGTAAAAACAATTCTGAAGTTTGTATGAAAGTAGAAAAGATCACAAATAGCTAAAACAACTGCAGAAAACAAAGCTGAGCAAGACATAGTGGCATATTGCTACAATCCCCGCACTTAGGGAGGCTGATCCTGTGGGTTCGAGACTGCCCCTGGCTTCAGAGTGAGTTATAAACCCAGTCTGAACTGAATGGTGAGACCCTGTCTCAAAAAACAAAAAACAAAAAAAACAAAACAAAACAAAAAAAAAAAGCTGAAGACATCATAATATCTGAATTCAAGGCATAATATAAATCCATTGTAACACAAATGGCATGGCATTCACACTAACAAACACTGTCCAATGAAATAGAATAGGGATTCCAGATATAAACTCACGTATCTACTGCCAACTGACTCTTAACAAAGACACAAAAACAACAAAGTAGAGTAAAGGCAAACTCTTAATAAATTAGTCTGGCAAAACTGGGTATCCCATGAAGAAGATTTAAATCTGCCCATTGCTTCTCACCACGAATAAAAATCAACATGAAGGTCAAAGACCTAAATGTAAGACATAAAGTTATGAGACTATTAGGAGAAAATGACTATAAAACAATTCAAAATATTAATATAAGCAGCAATTTTAGAATTTGATCCCAAAAGCTTAGTATATAAGACAAAGTATAGACAGATAGATAGGCACATATAAAACTCAAATCAGCACAGTAAGGGTAACATTCAACAAAATGAAAAGACAACTACAGAATGGAAGAAAAAAAATGCTACTTAGTCATCCAGCAAATAATATTCAGAATATATGAGAAACTCAAAAAAGCTTTTAAAATAGTAAAAAAAAAAAAAAAAAAAAAAAAAAAAAAAAAAAAAAAA
>PVKA01021130.1:0-39147 GCA_004027165.1 Ctenomys sociabilis | reverse complement strand
AAATATTAACATTCATTGGAAGACAATGGTAAAATGTATGTAAATCAATGGTTTGTATATTTGTAAATATAAAAAGAACAATATTGACTTCAATCATTATTGTGCATGATTTGTCATGCTTTGTCAACTTGATTGGATTAAGAAATGTCAGATAATGCCGGGCATGGTGGCGCATGCCTGTAATCCCAGCACTCAGGAGGCTGAGGCAGGAGGATTGTTGTGAGTTCGAGACCAGCCTGAGCTACAAAGTGAGCTTAAGGCCAGCCTGAACCACATAGTGAGACCCTGTCTCAAAAAGACAAAAAAAAAAAAAAAAAAAAAAAAAAAAAAAAAAAAAAAAAAAAAAAAAAAAAAAAAAAAAAAAAAAAAAAAAAAAAAAAAAAAAAAAAAAAAAAAAAGAAATGTCAGATAGAAGCATGCAAAACTGGTCAAAGTTTTAAAAAAAGAATTTAAGCATTAATTGTTCCTTTCAACAAACCAGTAGAAGTCAGCAGTTCAATTGTTCTAGCTATCCTATGTATATATTTACATATTTTTTCTTCTCTTTCATTTTTCCTTTCCCTAATCCCAGTTGTTCCAATCCTTTAAGTGGTTTCTTTCCCTTTCACGGTATCTATTTGCAATAAACAAACATTATTGAATTCCTATCATCTTGCTTAATGAAATTCTGTATCATTACCAATATTATTATTATTATTTTAAAGATTTATTTATTTGTTATAGAGTCTTACTATACAGCTGTTTGTTATAGGGTCTCACTACATAGCTAGGACTCATAGTGACCCTCCTGTCTCAGCCTCCCTAGTACTGGGATTACAGGAGTGTGCCACCATGCCTAGTTTCAGTGGCCTGCATGGCATGCACTGATGTGGAATGTGGTACCAGGGATGGAACTCAGGTCCTTGCGATTTCCAGGCAGGTCCTTAGACTGCTGAGCTATCTCCTCAGCTCCTTTTGTATTATTTTTTTTTTGTTTGTTTAAAAAAGAAAAAAAGAAGTGCCCATGAATTTAGTAAAGTATATATTTGAGTATGCCTGAGTCCATCACACAGGCTTGACTTCTGGCATGATACATGGCAGTTCTTCCACTCCTTTTTGGTCCTCTTCTCTTGCTCTACTTCCCGGTCACCATGAACTAAACATTTTGGTCTGCCACGCCCTTCCTTTCCACTTGATATTTCTCCCTGAGAGCCATCCAGTTATGGCCTGGATTCTCTGAATCAAGAGCCCAGTGAAAGTTCTTTTCTTTTAAATTCTGTGTTGGGGCTGGGGAGATAGCTCAGTAGAATAAGTGCTTGTCTGGCAAGAACAGGGTCCTGGGCTCAATCCAATTAATTAATTCTAAGTGTTGGGTATGTGCCCAGGTGGGGGTAATAAGATTCATACAGAAAATTGTTACTGAGAGTAGCTGTACTGACCACATGGTTTAAAAGCTTTTGGGGATGATTTGAAGAGGAATTTGAAAAGATCTGGAGATCCAGAATATGGAAGCCCTAGAATAACATGAGAAGAGCCTGAAAGGGAAAGGAATTGTCCTGAGTGCAGAAGACCAGAGCACTGGTAGAAACGTGGACAGCAAAGGCCAAGTGCAGGAGGTTTCAGCAAGAATCCAAGACTCCACTGACAATTGAACTACACAGAGACCATGTGTGTTACACTCTGGCAAAAAAACGTTTTCAATATTTTTTCCAATGTTCTGAGACTTTATGGAGGTCTAGGATTAATATTAGTGATCTGATGGATGAAATTTCAGATAATCTAACCTTCAAACTGTGGCATAATGCTGTCTCCTTTTTTCCATCATAATGAGGAGTGAAAAGCAAAACAGAACAGTCTGAAATTTCTAAATTTTGGTCTAAAAGAGACAATCTTTAAAGTTGGGGTTCAGGGAAGTACAGTTCCTGAGGTGATTAGCACGTTAAAGAGAAAGCAAATACTTCAACCAGTCACGGGGAAACAAGTTGCTCTGAGGATGTCTCAATTACTCTTCTCTCACTGCTGGGACAAAACCAAAATTAAGGAAGGAAAGGTTTATTTAGCTCAGAGTTTGTGGAGGTCTAAGTCCATACTTGGCTGGCTCCAGGGCAGAGTGGCACATGGCAGAGGGCAGCAGTTCTTGGCGGCAAAAAACCAGCAGAAGTAGCAACTGGAAAAAGGAAGGAGCAGTGGACAAGCCTCTCCCTCCCTTGTGTTGTATGCAGATGACAGGTCCCAGAGTGAGTGTAGCATTCACACCCAGAAGTCCAGCATTGGACCATGAGTCAACCACAAACTCTAGAATCCCACCCCATGCCTGCATGAGGCTTCGGGGTGACATCTAGACACCAGCCATAACATTGAGGACGCTCAGATATCAGCCAAACTCCACCAATTTCAGGGCCAATGGTGCAAAAATGTCAACTTCCTTTAGAGAAGTATGTCTCTGATACTCATAAGGGTGGCCCAGGAAAGTGGTTCCTGGGGAGTTACTTCACTGTGTGCAGCCATCCATGCACTCAGAAGCTGCAGCTTCTGTGGTTCAAGTGGCCTAGATCCTGCTCCCGCTGGCACTGGAACTTGGCATCATCCACATGCACGATGCAAGCATGAAGGGGTCAGAACGGCACCCTCCCACACTTCAAAGGAAGTCCCTGGGTGGAGTGGGGCATGTTGTGAAACTGTGGGAACAAAGCACGGTGGACATCAGAAGTCAGAGCCAGCAAGAATGCTTAATGCCTGCTGAGGAAAGCTTCAGGCCACTCAGAGCCAGCCCAAGAGAGAAGCCACAAGGTCGAAACCACCAAAGCCCTACGCGTGGGCCACCTAAGCTCTCTGCAACTATTTGTTTTACCATCATGGGCCTTGGATGGTGGATGTGGAGCTACAGGACTAAATGCTATCCCTGCTGGTTTTGGTCTGATTCTTTTGTCTCTCTCCTTATTTCTACCACTTGGAACTGACTTGAGATTATGTAACTTTTTTTATTTGATACAAATTCACAGCCCAGTGTTTACTTTGGGTACAGAAGAGAATTTGGATTGGCTTCTCATAAAATGCTGGAACTATTAACACTTTTGGAAAGGAAACATTGGTTTTCATTTGTACACAGAATAGTTGTATCATTGTTGGTGGGGGGAATTAATATTGTGTTTATGTGGAGGTTAAGTAAAGTTGAAGGTTGTAGGGTTTGTCAAGTTGACAAGGGGTGACATGTAATTATTAACAGTGATGTATCAACTTGACTTAATTAAGAAATACCCCATGGAATGGTAAAACACGTGTCTGTGTGTGTTGGTCTGGGAAGAGAGGTTTGATTTTGGATAATATGGAGAGTCGTTGTCACTGCCTTCTCTGGGGTGCTTTAACTGCTCTGCTTCTCAGCCACTGCTGAGTAAGCATCTGCTATAGTGTGTGTGTCTAGTTGTCCCCCAAAAGCCTCACACAGTCATGGGGCACAGTTCTAGAGGTTGTGATTAATTTATGATCCAGTGCTGGGATTATGGGTGTGGGCACTTCTGGGATTAGGAATGTGACAGCTGCTGGGATTATGGGTGTTAATGCTACGCCTGCTCTAGGGCAGATGGCCTGGATATAGCATAACAAAGGGAGAGAGGCTTGTCTGTCTCTGTCGCTGCTGCTGCTCTTGCTCCTGCTCCTGCTCCTGCTGCTGCCGCTGCTGCTGTTGCTGGGGCTGCTGCTCCCTTCTTGCTCTCACTGCTTTTCGCTATTTTCAACCACCGTGAACTGCTGCCCTCTGCAATGTACCACCCTTTGAACAAGCTGACTATGAAGTGAAACCTCTACAAGTTTTAAGCTAAATATGTCTTTCCTTCTTTAATTTTGGGTGTTGAGTATTTTCCTCTCATCCCAGGAATGAGAGAAAAGAACACAAGACAGCGCCTCTCTCTGGGAAGCCTCTTTGCCATGTGCCGCTCTGTCTCGGAGCCAGATGATCACGGCCTGAGCCCTCTGAAATCACGAGCCACATCCAACCTCTCCTCTTTGTGTCTCTGTGGCTGGAAAGCTGACTAACACACAAAGGGGACCTGATATTTTTTGATGACAAAACATAAGCCAAGGTTAGGTAATTAATAGGTCATCCAGAACTTGGTCCATGAAATTTATTTTTATATACAGTGAAAACTCAGTACAAACTCCATTCTCTCCGTGATTCTGAGCATGAACTGAACTGAATGAGAACAATCAACTTTTCCAGAAATCTAACACTGAATTTAACCATTCAATCTTTTTGCTTTCCCTTCAATTTATCTTGCAGGCAATATCATGGGGAACATCCAGGTACCACTGTATTTCTATTTGAGCATATATATATATATATATATATATATATATATATATATATATATATATATATATCAAAGGTGCACAATAAAATTTGTTACAATTAAAAGCATAAATTAAAAATTCAAAACCACTGAATTATAGCTTTCTCACAAACTTCTGAGTTATTTAAAATTATGTGTTCGAATTTAGAAGCAAAATACAATTACAGTAATAAGTAATTAAATTTTAAATAAAAGTTATGTAAATAGAACTAAATAAGTAAGTGACTTTGGAGGTTCTATTATATTAGTTAAGTTGCCATTTTAAAGCAATGATGCATCTCAAATATGTGATATTCTACCAAAGAAACAGAATAAAACTATTGTGAATTGTTTAAAATTACAGAATACTTCTCAGCTGATGTATGAAGCAAGTTCTATAAAATGAAATAGTCCTACTTTACACTGTATTCTTCTGTACTCCTGCTCTGTTAGTGGAAAAAGTATGACACACCAATCTCTCTTTTCTAATTACATTAGCATTTGAATGTTCTTAATACTGAAAGAATTGTAAGGCCCTAACTATGGCATCACACATCCCAGACCAAAATTTTCATGGCATTGAGAATGGACTGAGGGTTCAAGGTGTAGCTGAGTGATACAATGCTTGCCATGCTGGATTTTAACCCAAAAACTACTGGAGAGAGAAAGAAAGAGACAGAATGAAAATTTTCTTCCAGCTCACAGGTCTAGATAAACAGACAAATTGCCCGTGCTCCTACTACTGTTAGTCTTGACTATGGCTGCTCAGAATAAAACACTGCGGCACTTAGGTTCTGGCTGCCGAGTGGTAGAGGTACTTTTATGTTCTTTAATAAACAGTGAAGAGTTAGCCTTACCAACAGAGGGCTCTGATTTTTTATCCTCTACTGCTACTCTACTCTAGGTCCGTAAGACTGATATGAGTCTGTCTCCTGGGGTATGTACCATCAGGCAACCTAACAAAATAAATTACGATGGGGCTTTGGAACACCCCTCTGAGTTCTGGCCTCTGAGGAGACTGGAGACTAAAAATATTAGGCAAACCAGTGAGTACTGGCGACTAGCATCCAACCGTGCGAGCACTATACACATTGGTCCCCAGTGTAAACCTGGGATGCTGGAGACCAGGGTGAGCCTTTCTGGCAGGCGACGCTTTGGGAGTATTGTCCCCATCAGTGCCTCGAGAGTAACGTGTGCCTAAGAACAGTACCAGTGTTGTGCTCAGAGCCATTCGTCGTATTTGCATATTTTCACTGCAAGAGAACTATAATAAAAAGAATAATGCTGCCCTGATTTCTATGGTTTACATTTAGGAACCTGAGAATGACTGTGAAAGCTTTTGTAACCAGTTGGCCTGGAGCGAGGGTACACCGGGGGATCCCCAAACTTATGACCTGTGCCAAAAGCGAAGAGAGTGTGGTAGGAGCTGTTCTCACAGGCTGTGCAGCTGAACTCCACAGCACTACATGTATTTGCTTTTGTGGTTTTGGACACTTTAGCCCTCTGACACAGAGTGCCCATGGCAGGTTTTTCTATTCCTATCAAAGTGCGGGCATATCCCTCAGGAATTTCATACTCTTTGTGTGATCCATAATTCACGTTCACCCACATTGCCATGGGAATGAAGTCTATCATCAACTAGTCATGCTCCCTTTATTTTACTCATTGTGTGTAGTCTTCTATTTACACAATTTTATTTAACTGCAATAAACTACATATGCTTAAAGGAAAAGTAATAAGATCTGAGATATGCACATACCTACCTATGAAACTATCACTGAGAAACCAAGGCAGGAAGTTTATCACCTACAAATTCATAGGGTCCCTTTGCTGTCTCAGTCCCTTTTGTTGCCTTTTTTGATACCTTTTGGCTGAAAATGATAATATATCACTTCATAATACTGAACGTGAGGTAGCACTTTGTGGAAATTTGTGTAAGTGGAATTAAACAGCATGCACTTTTTTTAGTTGAACTTTTTCCCCAAGAAATTTTTTTCTGATGCACATTAAAATAGGTTAGTGATTCAATAATTCACTGATGTTATTGCCAAGTATTATTTTATTAGGAATTAAACCCCAAATTTGTTAGCCACTATAGGTCTATCCCCAAAGACATAGATGGTTGCTGGGATTTTTATTAATAGATATTAATTATACAGAATAATAGGGTCGACTGTGACCTAGCGCATTGCACACCTTGATCATCTACTGTCCGTTACCCTCCCTTACTATAGCATCTCCTGTCCCCTGACCTCCTTCCTCTCCTCTATCTCTTTCCTACTTTCATGCCCTGCCCTCCCCATACTCTACCTATGAGAGAAAAAGTATGGTGCTTGTCTCTCTGGGTTTGGTTTATTTTATTTAGTGTGATGATGTCCAGTTCCACCAATTTTGCTGCAAATGACACAGTTTCACTGTTCCTTACAGCTAAATAATACTTCACTCTATTCTAACCCATTGGCCTAAGTATCTGTTTTACACACATGTCATGCTGCTTTCTCTATGATGTATACTGGCCACTTTTGCCTTGATGGAAAAATTCCTGACACCCACAACTTACAAGAGATGTTATTTTTAGCTCACAATTTCAGAGGTTTCAGTCCATATTGAGCAAGCTGCAAGGGAGGACTGTCTTTAAAGAAGGGGACAGTAGGGGACAGATTCTCAGGGCATGGAATCCAGAACTCAGAGATTAAGAAAGAGTGCAAAAGAAGGAGCCAGGGACTGCAGAGCTCCAAGGCCATCCACTGATGCTGCCCCCAGAAGTGTGTTTCAGACATCTCCACGTGTCTCCTTGGCCCATCAAGCTGATAATGAAGATCAACCATCACACAATGGCCTTATAACACATTTTGAAATCAGGTTTTGTGATGTTCTCACAAGAGGGAAGCTTATAGTGATAGAAATCACTAATAAATGACCTATGATGCATCGTTGGGCCTCATAAAAATAAAAATAAGTTCCAAAGTATAAACAAAAAGCAAAGTAAAAGAAATAATAGGAAGCAAAAAAGATAGATCTTTCTCAAAGGGGAGGGTATCCAGAGACAGATGGAGCAGGATGGAGAGGGGAGGAAGCAATGAAAGCAGGATTGAAATGTGTTGGGTACCAGCTCCATACAAGGACTGAGACTACACTGTGCCACTAACATGTACTAATAAATAAAAAAAGAAAAAACATAGAAGGAAAGAAGCAAAATTGATCAGAGCAGAAAAATGAAATGAAGATGAGTAAAAGGATTGGTTTTTGAAGAGGTAAACAAAATTAAAAAGCTGTTGGCCAAAGAAATTTAAGAGATGGGTATTCCATCGCTATTCATATTGTGACTGTCCTACTAACCTGTTTTGAAACTGTCTCATCACTACTTCTTTCTCAGTAAAATTAATATAAAAAAACAAAGTAATTTAAAGACAGAGAACTCAAATGAATGCCAAGGCAGTCCTGGTGGTGTACTCCTCCAAGCCCAGCAGTTGGAGGCTGAGGTGTAAGGACCACTGTGAGTTCAAGGCCTGTTATAGGAAAGGAGTTCAAGGCCAGCCTGAAGTGCACAGTGAAACCCTGTCTCAAAAAGACCAAATAAATAAAATTAATTAACTTAGAAATTGTAGAAGGGATCTTATAAAAGATACCAATTAAATCCAGGGTGTCATGGAGAAGTATTTTTAAATAAATAAATTTATAGACGTATATGACTTACCAAAATTGAATCAAGAAAAAACTGGAAAATTAATAAATCCCTAATGCGCAATAAGATTGGAGAAGTAATGCAACACCTCCCAACAAAAAAAAAAAAAAAAAAAAAAAAAAAACACCCAGGGCCAGACAGATTCACTGATGAGTTTTATCAGACTTTAGAAAAGAACTAATAGCTATGCTCCTCAGACTAGCCCATTAAGTAGACAGAAGCAACCACTCCACATTCATTCTATGATATTTCATGATAACAAATTAGAGGCATAAAACAGCACAGGAGTTGCCCAACTGCTGATTTCTTTCACCTTTTCTTCTTTACTCCCTTCTAGTGCTATCAGCACAGTGCTTTGCTTCTATGCAACAAGCTTGCCTAATCCAATCCCATCCTAAAATCACCCTCTCACCTAATTTCTCTTCCAAGTTAATTTCATTACCTCTTCTCATGTTTTTTTCTTTTTCTTTTCTTCTGTATTTTAGGGAAGGATCTACAAGGTGTTCAGGATCTCACTACTAGACCGGATTCATAGTGAACCACCTATTCACAGCCTCCCAATTGCTGGGATTATAAGCATTCTCCACCATGCCCAGTCTCAATTGATGTCTCAGTGCACCCTGGAGGCAGGGTTGGCAGGGCAGGCCAGGAGATCAAATGGCCAGCCCCTGTGCCTACTTGCAGGTGCTTTAATCTACTGAACTATTTGGCCAGCCTCATATTATTTTAAATATCAACTTGTTAATCACTTCATAATTCTATAAATCATCTTGCTTTAGGCTGAAAATTCTGTGGTGAGTTAATATCTAATACATTATCAAGTCACTTTTATTATTTCAGGTATAGCAGCAAAAGAACAGCCAGTTCATTTGTTTCATTTTATTTATTTTTGGTACCAGGGAATCAAACTCAGGACTTTACACTTGTAATGCAGACACTTACACTCTTGAGCTATCTCCCCAGCTCACCAATTCAGATATTTGACTTTATATAATAAACTTAGACTCTCATTTTCTTACTCAATATTTTTTAAGTTAAAGCACTTCTTTTTCTATATTATCCCTCCATTCATTTAAGAGGTACAGTAGTCTTCACAAAGATGTCTTACAGCAGCAGATCCAGAAAGAAAACATTGTACTAAAAGGTGATTTGAGATATTATGATTCCAACAAAAAATATTCACACTATACTGAGATAAGTGTTTCCATGTAAAATGTTCCATATTTGAAATCTGTTTTTGTTACAGCTGTTGTTTTGCTTTGTTGTTGTCTCTTAGTGTGTATTTAATTTAGCCAAAGTGGCATGAGAAAGTTCTAGTTAGTAATATATGGAAGCTTCTCGTGAGCATATTTGTCGACCCATGAAGATTAACTTTTGTTCTGTAATGATACCAGATGGCCTGCTATCCTGCTACATTAGCTCATGGCTTGAGGAGAATTGTAACACGTGGCAGACTCAGCAAAGAGATGGATTTCAAACCTTCATCAGAGTTCTGAGAGATGACAATGATATTTTGACAGAGAAAAATGACACAAAGTCTTGGCAGTAGATTCACAAGCTCAAACTTGTCCCACCCTTTTTCTTCATCTATGATTCCAACATTGCTTCAAAAAGTTGTTGCAGTTTTAAGAAGAGCAGACAAACAAAAATCCTCTTACCGGGCTCTAAGTCTACAAAGCCGTGGCTTTTCCTTTCTAAAGCAACACAACCGGGCCCACACAGATGATGCTGGAAGTCTCTGCCCCTGTACTCTTGAAAGATGAGATAAGAAATGTATTTGAAATTAGCAAACACAAGGGAGGGGAGCTAAGAATTTGGTTTGGAGTTGTTTAAGAAATTTAGAAATACTGGAGGTAGGCCTGCCAAATAGCTCAGAGGATTAGAGCGTCTGCAAGCCGGCTCAGGGGCTGGATCCCAGGACCTGCTGTGCTAGCCTCACCCCTAGGGTGCGCTGAGATGGCAAGTGAGACTGGGCATGGTAGTGTACGCCTGTAATCGCAGCTCTTGCATCACTGAGTCCGATCTAGTAGTGAGACCCTGAACACTCTGTAGACCCTTCCCTAAAATACAGAAGAAAAAAAAATTGGAGGCAATGGGCATCCTGGAAAGCTTTGATTAGATAGCCTTAGACAATTGACAACATTCCTTTAACAGCCTATAGAAATGATTGTCCAACAGACGCTGCTGCGTGGTAATGTAAAGTTAGGTCCTTTCTCGTCGCTGATCTATAAACCCCAGCACATGTAAATTAAAGCAGACATTTACTTTGGCTCCCAGTTTGCAGTGATTTCAGTTCATGAGGCACTGGCTGAGGGAGAGAGAGCATCAGGGAACAGGGACACAGCAGAGGAGACACAGCTTTTGGCGTGGCAATGAGAAGCAGCTGGAGGGACCGAGGGCGAGGAGGGATACGGGCTCCTCCAGGCTATGCCCCTGGTGGGCTGCCTCCAACCAGGCTTCCCCGCCCTCCATCACATCATGAACTGTATCCCACCCCCCAGATCCAGTCACCACTCACAGCCCCCAGCTATGAGCACACAAGGCCTTAGGAGCACATCTAGATAAAAACCACACAGTATTTATAATGATTTTGATAATAAAATAATTAACGTAAAAGGGTAGAATTAAAAAAAAATTCCATCATCCAACAGTAACTGCTGAGAGTTCTTGTCTAAATTTCTGTCCGCCAAAAGTTAAAGGTGGGGCTTTTGGAAAATGATTAGGTAATGAAGTAGTTAACTCCGTCAATAGATTAATGTATGGGCTCATAGTTGAATATGTGGTGGGGGAATAATGAACGGAGGAAACAGGTCACTGGAGCATAATCTAGAGGAGGTATTCTTATTCCGAGATATCTCTCTCTCTCTCTCTCTCTCTCTCTCTCTCTCTCTCTCTCTGTCTGTCTTTAGTTTGTCTATCTGTCTCTGTCTGTCTGTCTTCCTGCCTCTCTCTGCCCCTCCCTTCCACCCTCCCTACCTATCTTCTTCTGGATGCTACAAAGTCAGCAGCTTTCCCTTTTCATGCCCCAGCACCCTCCATCATGATGGTTTTCCTTTATCACCATGGACGGAAGCCCCTGAGGTCATCAATTGAACTAAATTCTTCCTCCTAATAAATGGAATATGGCAGGATGGAAAGTCAACCAAGCCCTATGGGTTATACTAGGATTGAGGAACCTAAGCGTGAAAAACTCAAACAAGACAACAAAAATAAGACAATTATTTGTGCAGCATTTGAATTCCTTTGGAATGTGTATGGCAGACTAATGAACTTACAGACACACAAAGGTGCTTCTCCAGAACAACTGGGCTCTCTGCACCTCAGGAAATGCTTCTCAGGCCATCTGCCCGTTGTAAGACCCTGATGAAGTGAGTTGGGAGAAGAGTGTGTCAAGCAGGAACCACACACTAGTCTGGAGATTAGCAAGAAGGTGATGGGTTGGGAGAACTGAAAGCAATAGGATATGGTCAGGATGAAGTCAAGAGTAATGAGTGCTGGGACAGGACATGGAGAGGAAGAAGCCTGAGATTTTCTTCTTGAAGTACAGGTTTGTTTTCAAGCCATGACCATTTAATTCAGATCACAAAACTTGAGATGCACACCTAAGATATAACCTTCTTATATTATTTAACTACAAATACAGCTTCTTTTCAGGGCATCAGTGCAACCAACTAGGTGGGAATTATCTAAATAAACTTCTAATGCCATTGTTAAAGTATTATAAACGTTGAGAATAAACGTAAACATTATTTTAGCACTAATAAAAATGATGAGACAGGATAGCTTCAGCATACTTCCTAGCATTAGACCCCTACGTTAAGTTTTCACTTACTTTAAATACTGGTGGCTTTTTAGCAATGAGAGATCTGTGTTGCTGAGTGCCCACTCTTTAATGCAAAGACTTACGTTTACTTTTACAAATGGTTCAATCTCACTGACATGTAAGCCCTTAGCAGACTCCTAATAAAAGACCAATTGGTAAAACTGGGCCATCTTAATGTTTTTACAATTTAATAAATAACTTTCTTGATGAATGTAGTCATGAGAACTGTTCAGCAGTATTGAAGTTATGGTTTTCCTGATTGGTCTGTAGCCTTCCATAAGTGTAAGAAGTTACTGTGTGAAGCATCTGTCAGACTAGTAAGACTGCACAGGTGCAGTCACCGTGTTCAGGACTGTTGGTCACCTGGGCAGACTTACCCCAGATAGCCTTGCCTCCTTGGGTCACAGGGCCCAACCTGCTCACGTTCACCTCAATCGCTGTTCCTTTGATGATATCACCCAAAGTGTGTACAGTGGTGATGAGGGATTCTTTTTCACACCAAGTATTGGCAGGCAAAGGTATCTGTCAGTTGAGGATGTGTTACATGGGCCTTCTTAAAGCGTAAGTCCACTGGCCTAATAAATCTTTCCTATTTAGGTGGTTTTCTTATAAAGCCATCTCCAACAAAGCAGACTTTAGTTACAGTCCTCTTCCATGCCTTCTTTTTTCTCTTTCCAGTTTGAATAACTTTTAATACTTCCATTTCTCCTCGGGCATGAACTTTGAGCTGAGGAACTTCCCATTTTCCCACCTTTTCATTTTTGTTTAATCATGTTGGAAAGTGCTTTTGCACGAGACTGTCCTTCTCTGTCCAGCAGGTAGGCAGCTCCTGCTCCTTGTTGGGTCTTTTCATCATTCTTTTGTTTGGTGTTTCTCTTTTCATGCATCTTGATAGTCTTCTTCATTTGTGTTTTCTCCTCATGGTGCTCTTTGCGGTAGAGAAAAGCCTTTCGGCCAATCTTTGTTTTGCCTTCTTTGAACATTCATGAGCTTCTCGACTTTCCAATTGGTACCCATAGCATTTACAGTGTAATTCAATATATTCATTCTGTGGCATATTGACAGCTATAAAGCCACTGTGGGCAGCCTCAGGTGTCAAAGTACAGGTTTTTATCCTAAGCACAGTGGAGTGCTACTGATAATTTGTAAATCATCTAACTGCAGTGTCAGATCTGTATCTTAGAACAAAACTTTTCAAGATGAGGCATAGCAAATAACTATAAAAAGAGAAAAGATTAAAATTAGGACTAGTGGGATAGCCAGGTAGCTCAGCAGGCTGAAGCACCTGCTTAGACAGATGCAGGAACTGGGGTTTGACATCCATCATGCCACGCTGCCTCGCCCCCAGGACATGGTGAGACAGCCATTGAGACTAGGTAAAGTGGCATGCACCTATAACCCCAGGGCTTGGGAGTCTGAAAACAGGAGGCTCACTATAAGTCCAATCTGTGCAGTGAGACTCTGTAGGCTCTGTACTAAATATATGTTGTTTTTTTTCTTTTTAAATCAGGGCTATAACTCAGAGGATGTTGCAGAAATCCAGGTATGAGATGGGCTATAATCATAACCTGGGATATAGGCAGACTTCAAATAATGAATACAGTTTTGATAATGTAGACTTTAAGATGCTTGTGTGGTATCCAATTGGATATATTTAGTGGGCAGTTGGATACCTGGTTTGGCATTCAGGAAAGAAATCAGATGTAGAACAGTTTCTTGAAATTCTTTGCTTATTCACTCATTAGAAAGTTGTTGATGACCATCACTCCAGTGCTTGGTACTGAGTATTAGATACTAGTGCTGAACAAAAGACAAAGAAGCACCTGAGAGCCCACATATTCATGGCATTTGTCTCCCAGGTGGAGAGACAGAGCAAAAACAAACAAGAAGATGCACAGTGTATGCAAGCACTCTAAGTCATGAGAAGAAGAATAAGCAGTAGAAAAAGGAAAAGACTGAAATAAAGATACGAAATTTTCAATTGAACACTCTCAGAATTAATCACTGGTGTATTAATTGAGCATAGATTAAAGAATTTGTGGTTCAAATAGCTATGTGGACTAAAGGGTCTGCAAGCAGGTGAAGGGGCTAGGGTTTAATCCCCAACCCTGCTGTGCTAGCCCCCTCCACCAGGGCACACTGAGAAGGCAATTGAGACTGGGCATGGTGGTGTATACCTGTAATCCCAGCTTTTAGGAGGCTGTAAACAGGCGGATCACTACAAGTCCGATCTAGTAGTGAGACTCTGAACACCCTGTGGACCCTTCCCTAAAATATAAAAAGAAAAAAGAAGAAGATGAGGGAGAAAACCAGGCAGATATCATGAAGTATATGAAGTATCCAAAGGAAAGGGCCAAATTGTACAGAATCCGTAGCATGGAACATCAGCGAGTCTTTACATATGTGCACACAGTAAGATTCACTGTATCCATAGGTGTATCTTAACAACTGAAGTCATAAAAGATGCAAAATGATAAAGATGGATAAAGGGAGAGGGAAAGAAAAGAGGAAGTGAGAACAGAAGATAAAGAGGCAGAAAAAGAAGGAAGAGGACAAGGAGGAAAAAGAGGTGTGGGAGAAGAAGGAGGAGGAAGATGAGATACTTTTCTTAAGTGGGAGGAGTGGTGTGGCATGGAGGGAGCAGTAGGAAAGGGGATAAAAGGCACAGTTGGGACGTATAAGGCACGTGTACCAATTCCATCTCATAATGTGTGCATTGTGTGCAGCAAACACGTGCTAGTAAAAAATGTTTTAACGATCAAGCCATTAACTGCCTGTGAAAATAGTGCAAAGAGAGATCATGAGGTTGCTGCAGAGAAGACTGGAGCAAGGCCTTAGGTGTAACTCAGGGAATCTCGGTGTGAGATTGCAAGAGATTATGAGGCATAGTCTTGACCTTCACCTCCTCTGGTGACTCCTCTTGACCTTTAGGTACTGTGTCATCCTTAAGGTATCCATGTTTCCAGGCCACTTTCACCACAGTGTAAGCCACTTTGAGTGGAAACAAGTTACTAAACTGTCAGCTCCCCAGATCAGACTGTGGGCTTCCCACGGACCTTAGCAAGATTCTGCTCACCCAAACACCTCTCATGCAAGAGGTGCTCAATAAGTGTATGTTCAGATGGTGAATTAAAGCCCGAGCTAGCTCAATGGCTGTTTCTCTGTGCTAGGATCATTTGAACCCACCTGCTGTTGTTTTTTTCTTTTCCTTTTCTAACATCTACTATGTACCTACATTTCTCCTTTCACTATATTCTGGTGTAATCAATTTTTTGCAAATACATTTGTCTTTTATACAACTTCATCAGGTTGGCCTTGTTCTACCATCACAATATTACAAAATTTGCTTTTATTTTGAATGCTATATAAGTATTCCTGCTGTGCTGATTGTTTATTGCACTATAGGAACAGTAAGTAGTAGAGCTGATTTCCGATATCCTACGTCAATACCATCCCACTAGGTGGTCCTTGCTTTCCTGGCCAAAGACTTGGTCTTTTTAAGTCTGCAAAGCCAGCAACTAAGCTGATGGTCTCTTAACTGCAAATGTGAACCACTGCCCACACAGCCAGTAATTTTTATACTTATGTCCTATCAATTTAGGTGCATTTGCTCTTCCCTACACAGATAAGAACTGTGCTCTAGTCAAGACTTCTCAATTCACTGAAGCTCTTGATCACAAATGTCAGAAGAACTGCAGAAAGCTTGAATTGTGGCTACAGTTTGAATGTAGTTTGTCCCCACCGAAGTTCATGTTGGGGTTTGGTGCCTATGTGAGGGACAGAGAAGTGATGAGGCCTTTATGAGGCATTTGGGCCATGGAGAGCCATCTTCCAGGATGGATGAACCTTTCTATCTTGGACTCTGCATAGCTCTTGCAAGAGGCCAACCCTCCTACCCCTCTTGTTCCCTTGTGTGCCATTTGCCGATCCACTTTCCTGCTGGTTCAGAGTAGTACCTGGTCCTCACTAGCCTCACCTTTGAACTTCCAAAACCCTGAGTCCAAGTAATCCTGTTTCTTTTATAAATTTTCTGTCTCTACTGTATCCTGTTACAGCAATAGAAAATAGACTAAGACAGCCTGCTACAGAGGATATAAGTAAGACTTAATTTCTGTCACTGAAATGCAAAGCAATGGAAAACTAAAGGAATACTGACCTGTCATCACTCAGCAAATGCACCAAAAAGATCTGCTTAGTGACTCAACTTCTCAACTATAGATATTAATTCCAACTTTAATGTATTGGTTAATATTTCTTAATACTTATGATTTCTATTGAAAAATCTCCATCTTTTGATAAGGATTTTGTTGATCTCTTGGTAATTGAACTATGGTTAGAAGAAGAAAGGGCTTACAGCTTTAAGCTTATTTTATTAAACCACACAAAATGAGAGAAAGCTGGTTGTCTTCTACCATCCATGAGCTTATTGCTTCATCTGAGCCATCCCATTCAAGATTGAGTCTTAACAAACACAAGTTATCCCTGCAGGAAGTAGAAAGTAATCTCAACATAATAAGATAAGTAAAAGTGATTTAAAAATTAAGTCAGAAAAAATTTAAATTCTTCTATATTTTCATTGTGGTTAAAAACATATAAAATGTCAAGCATGGCCTTTAAGTGAAAATCATGTGCATATCAGTCTAATCAGAAGAAAAACAAGGTGGCCTGGTCATTTTCTCATTCAAATGGCTTAATCAGTGAGAAAACACTTCAGTTTTTTTAAAAATCCAGTTTGATTCTCTTTATGTGTGTTTTAAAATAACATGCTGTAGGATAAAGGATGACGTCCCTTTAAACACAAACCACAGATACATTGACTTCTGTGGGCATTGGTGGGAAAACAGAAATTTATTTACAGACATAAAATACACTACAGGAAGGAAACAAAATTTGAATAAACAATAGAAATGTTTTTAGTTCATAAAAATCCCACATATAAGTTTCTAGAAAGCAGAAAATATTTGAACTAGAATAATCCATAATCAAATTATATTTAACATAATTTCTTCATAAGTAAGCAATTGTAATACCAGATAACCAATACATTGTTCAGTATTAAAGAGATTAAAATCTTTTAGTCTGAGGATTGTGCCTCCCTTTTGGTAATCCTATGACAGATTCAGTGTGATGAATTGTATCCCTTGTAGCTGTGAACAGCACAACTAGCAGTTAAAGTACACCAAACTATGAATTAGATACAATCATCCATCTACAGGCATTGATATTGGCTATTGGTAATTTGGGAGTAATAAGAGAAAGTGAATTAGTCCTTTGAAACTCAGATCTATAATGTGAAAGCAGCAAGTGGGATATCTTCCAAATGAATAATGTAAAAAGGTGAATATATCAAAATTAGAACTTGGTTCAATACCTATATGCTTAACTACAAGTAATCCATAGTGTCCTCAATCTTTTCTTTATAATGTTTTTCAACTGCTTTTGAGACACAGCATAAAGACATACATCAAAATGTAATTTGATGCAACAACCATTTCTTAAAATGTTGAAATTTGATCAAACTTACTTTTGAAAAAGGGATGGAGGGAGTAGCTGATCAACAGAAGGCCAAGCTGGGAAATGTTGGAAAGTCTAGGGAACAGTGTTAAAAAGAAAAGAACCCTGTGATCTTTTGGAAAGATTTGCCTACTTGTGTCATTCTGGGACAACTCCCTGCCACATCTCTAAGTTTTGTTGGAAACTGTTCCTTTCTCCACTGTCAGGATGGGATCATTTTGTAGAGTTTACTAGGTGCACAGACCCTAAGGGGAGGGAAAATCTGATTTTTCATTTTCTGCTTTTACTTGGCTAGCCCAGTTCAAGATTGACTACAGTAAAACTTGGATTATTCTAATATGTTGTGAAAAGGGGGGATTAAAATACATAAATTAGTCAGAGAATGACATTCCACTTATATCATAATATCTGTATTAAAATGTTTGCTCACACAAAGTCAAGACTGTAGATTTAAGAAACTCTACCATTGGCTTTTAAATTATATCAGAACTGATGTTTTCTCCTCTTCTATTATTTACTTTTATTTTTTATTAAAACAGAAAAAAATGCATATCTTACTACTACCCTGTATGTTTTTTTAATAAAAAAATTTTTGCATTTATTCTGTGGAATTGCTTTCAAAACCATTTTATAAAACATGCAAGAAAATCATAATCTTTATGGTTATATTTTGTTTTTGGTACAATGTCACACAATTTATTTACCCTCATTTATTTACTGCAAAAGACAACAAATTAGTTTCAACATTTAAAAAATATCCTACCTTCAGTAGATCTACCAACAAAAATGTTCAAATGTTTTGAAAAAAATATATGAACAAAAATACTGGACTTAACATCAAATGTGTTCAAAATTATTCCAAGAAACAGGAAAACATTCATATGAATACATATATAATATATATATATAATATATATATATATTACATATATTATACATATATTCATTTAGGACTCTAAATTCAATAGAATGGATATGGATTCTGGAGAGTGACTTTCAGGGTTAGCACATTGGTTCTGGCACTTACTGTGTGACTTGAAGCAAGTTATTTTAATAGACAAAAGTTATAAAAATAGCACATGCTTGTACAACTGTGGCAAGAATATATATATGCATGTGTATGTATGTAGTGTACTTTGTGTGCCAGTCTTTGAATATATATATATATATATATATATATATATATATTACTGTAAGGCACATATATAACCTACAGTAGACTTTCAAAGGGCTTTACATAAGAGTTTCTGTTATTATCATTGTTAAGAAAGGCTTTATTATTGAAGAAATCAGAGATGAAGGGAAGGTGTAGGAGGGGGAGGGAGGGAATTTGCAGAGAGTTGAGAGGTGTCATATGCATGAATTAGCTCTCCACTATGAATGCAGTCATTATGTTCAGCAAACATGTGCTAGTGAAAATACTGTGAAAACCAAAATAAGCGAACATCTATAATCATTTTTCCATGTCAACAGTCATTTTCATACTCATGAAATCAAACCAGGGGACCCCTGGCATAATTCCTTCATCAGGCATTCAGTGAACGCCTTACCTGCCGGGAACTCCATATGATATTAGACATTTGATTTTTCAGATTTTGTTTTGAGAAATTTAAAGCTTCAATACTTCATCCCCCTCTTCTTTTAATCCTATTCTTTGTCTACATCCACTTAACATGTCGAGGTCCAAATTTATCTTACAAGTTATTGAGAAAAAAAATTATCTCTGGATAGTAATCCAAAATAAACAGTTCGAATAAGATATGCTTTGGGAAAAATGTTAATAAACTTGCCTCTGGCAAATTGTTTTGCTTTCCTTGTATTTCTTTCACTTGGCAAGACTTTTATTTTGGAATTGAAAAAAGGAATGAAGAAAAATGTCATAAGACTTTACAGATGGATATGTTTATTATACAGTAACGATTTTCTTATAAAACCGCTATGGCTGTGGTGCCGGCCCCACCCCCAGAATGCACTAAAACAGCAATTCAGACTGGGCGTGGTGGCGCGCACCTGTAATCCCAGCGCTTGGGAGGCTGTAAACAGGTGAATCACTGTAAATCCAACTAGTAGTGAGACCCTGAACACCCTGTAGACCCTAAATGCAAAATAAAGTAAAATAAAACCACTGTGGAATATGGAGAATCAGGAAGTGTTTGTGTTTATTTTTTTTATTTTTTACGTTTTTAGTACAGGGTCTACAGGGTCTCACTACATAGACTAGAGTGGTAGTGATTCTCCTGTCTTCAGCCTCCCAAGCCCTGGGGTTACAGGTGCGGGCCACTGCGCCCGGCGTCGGGTACACCTCAGCAGTGGCCTCTGCACGACTCCGGGGCGAGGCCAGCGCAGCATGCCAGGGATCCAATGCAGTTCAGTGTGCTCGGCCTAAGCAGGCGCTTTAGTCCGCTGAGCTATCTGGCCAGCCCTAAAGGATGCTTTTCTTTTAGAAAGTGTTTATGTTTAAATTATCTATGAAGGGTACAATGATGGAATTGCTAGAAAGTTTTAAATCACCACTATTCAACTAGAATCTTGGCGTTCCTCAAGCCAGCAAGTCCTTCTGGGTGCCGTTTCTTTCTGTTGTGTACTGGGTCTTAGGCAAAAGAGGACTGCAAAATAGACACGCCCCTTTCTCTGTGGTGCTTGGCTCTGTAAGAAACATGAAGTAGTAATTGTAAATAAGAATAAGAAATAAATAGCAGGATGTAAATAAAGAATCTCTGGAATGGGGCCATTCTAAAGCTTTCCTCAGAACTGTAAATCCTTATTCTTTTACATTGTATCTTTGCTCATTTTCCTTAAATGCTAAGCTGTTAAAAAGAGAAAATGAGAAATGTTACCTTTGTCATTTTTTAGCCCAGGAAGAGAAATGTCCACCACCAACAGTCTGAGAACACAAGCTAGGCCCACTTCTGGAGGTGACCAGCTGTCTGTACTGCTGGTGTCCCTCTGGTTAGCTTGTCACCCTGTCTTCTTAACAACAGCTAGGAAGAATTTTACTAACTAGCGTAGGCTCAGTCCTTAATGATTTGGTAACCTTCCAAGATCCACAACCCTGAGGAATTTTCCTGGATTCCCTACTTGGAGAAACATTGCAAGTAACTTACAGCACACTAAATCAGCAGGGTTGGCCTGGAAAACCATTTATGTCATTTCTCTGCCTTTGTTTTAGGGACTCTTCCAAAAGAAGTGTCTAGAGAATCAGATATAATTTGAGCAGGGTATGCTAACGTGGCTTTGACAATGATTTTACTTTTCTTGTAATTTTGTACCCAATAGTCATTTTTTCCGATGATGTGTCATACTGTCCCAATTGACTGTCTGGACAGATTTTGCTCTAGAGTTTGGTGTAGCAAAAAAGGGCTGATAAAATTACCTTTTGTCAGCTCAGTATTATTTGTAGCAAAAACTGCTAAGCTATATTCCCTCCTTTCTTTCTGTACTGCTCATCTGTCCATCAGATCTCAATCACATTTGACTGGGAATAAAAGTGTGTTGCTTTTATCACTTTAAATTGGAGAATGGAGAGTCAGGAATTCTCACATCATCCTACCCAGTTTGACAACACACTGCATCCTAACCTTCAGTGTTGACCCACCACTGACTGCCACACCCAAGTTGAAATTGTAGAAGAGACTGCTTCAGTGGCACACCAGACAGTCACCGGGGTGACATAACCCTGAAGTTGAATCTAGGTCAATGAGGCCTCTGTGAAGCTAACCAACCCACTGGGTAGTTAGAACTAAGAAAAGAGCTGCAGCTTCTACACCCAAAGAACATCCCAGGAGTACTGCCATCCGATTTGCATGTAACTTTTGCGTCTGTGGAAAAACAGACTGAGGGGTTTCCAGTTATCCAGGGAACTTAATCTAATAAGTCAAGCAAGAAAATAAAATGTTAAACATTTGTCTTACATTATGAGTGGGATGTTTGTATTTGGGGAGGGAGAGAAATTTCAGTGCATACTTGCAGACAAACTGATATTTTGCATTATCATTCTCCATTTAAAATTCTCCACAAGGAAATTCCATCAAAGAGAATAAAAATATGTTTGAAATGTATGAAAACTCCTCTTGGAGCATTTTTTTTCTTGTGATGTCCTTCTATACCATTTAAAAAATTAAACATACAAAATAGGTTAAGTTTGTGGTGTGTTTCCACCTCTACTCAATTCACTTTTGAAGTTAACGTTTGCTTTCTGGCATATTCATTTATAGTTGTTGGGAACTACCTGTGTTTCCATTTAACAAATGTCCTTTTCAGTGGTATCCTGCTTGTGGCACTTGTGGTCAACACAGAGCTTGAATACTTTCATTTTGTTTGCTAAGTAGTTCTATTGTTTTTTTTTTTTTTCTATTTTAGAAATAAATTCATAACATCTGGAAGTTTTAAAAAAATCATTATAAGTCTAAAGACTTCCTCTTCTGGAAAAAGTGATCTTCCTTTTTCAGAGTGACGGAAATAATTTGCTTATTGGAAATTGTAAGAGTTCTAAAAGATACAAAGAAAATAAGTTACTTCAGTTGTGTCTTGCCAGACTAAGTGTTTCATATGTCCATCACATGTCATTTGACTTTGATTAATTATTTATACATGGAATGCTATGTACCAGTCACCACGGGTTATTTTTAAGGAAAGACAAAGCTGGGTGTGGTAGTGCGTCATTATTCCAGCCTTGAGGTGGCTGAAGCAGGAGGATTTCAGAGAGTTCAAGACCAGCCTGGGCTACATAGTGAGTTCCAGGCCAACTTCAACTGCATAGCAATATCTGTCTCAAATAAATCAAATGAATTCTGTAGATTAGATTATTTGAGGGCTGGGTTTTGGAAACGGAGTGGGATCTGAACATGAAATGATGAGGATAGGTCATTTCAGATAGAAAGCAGATGCCAAGACAAGGAAACCAATAAATAAAGATTAAATACTGGGAAGAGACATATGATTTATCAAGGCTAAGCCTGGATCAGACGGAACTGCATATAAGGAATTAGCTGAAAGTATTCATGGCATCTTTGGGACCCAAAGAAATGAAGAGAGTAGCTGCACAAGGTTAAAGTATTGTAGACCTATTCAATATAACCCTCCCAAGTCCAGTGCCTTGACCAAAATGGTCAATGTACTCTCTCCACTTGTATTGGTTTAGTTTGATTAGCCAGATACTTTAAATCACTTCATGAAATGCATCTAATACCTGTACAATAAAGAGGTTTGGGTGAAGATGGATTCATGACTTTGGCCTTACAAATGTTTGATATGTTATTAAAATATTATTTCCCCACTCACCCTCCCTTACACTGATCAGCATGTACACGGGACTGTGCCTGTTGGTGTCAGTACCTATGCCAAGAGAGTGAGGTTGGATACGAAAGTCCTACATGCAGGTATAAAGGAAGCACATGGACGATATAAATATGTCATCCAGCTCTCCCAGTGGCATTGTCACATCAAACACAAGATTTCCAAGAGCAAAGCTGAGACCCTTGAGGACAGGAGGAACCACATGACCCAGCCTCCTCTTTCCATGAATAAAACATGGACTTTACTACATAGGCCAGGAACATAGAGTTAAACAGAGAGTTGCTTTAAATTTGTTTTGACATGTACACAGAAATGAAGTCTAAAAACAGTTAAACAGAAGTTTTTTTAATGAGCATTAATATTAACAAAAAGGGTTTGACTAGAAAGTCATAATCATAAGTTAAACATGAACGGGTCTCATTTACTTCTATTTCTTTTGGGAAAGGGAAGCTAAGAAGGCTTTTAGTTTCTGAGTCCTTAAGAAGTGTTTGGATTGAGAGCCCCTAAATCTGAGCCCTGCGTTGAGTATGAGGACATGAGGAACATCTGATGCTTTTGAGCCCAGTGGGTTTCTGTTCTGCATCTGTCCATTCTTTAAGAAGGTTGTGTCATGGGCCTCCTTTTTATCTGCAGACAGAACTGGCAGTATTAGAGGAGCTCTTGCAGCTGTGTTGGATTCTACTGAAAATTCCTAAGCATGACTCAGATGACAAATTACATTTGATAGAGAGTCTGGTGGGATTTTCGGAGTGGAGCTCCAGTCCTGGGAATGATTAAATTAACTGAAGACCCAACAGGGGACTCCTGAACTCCTACAAGATGCTGCAACCTCAGTGTTGCTTTTATAAAACGTAGAGAGCACCCACACTGTTCAGAGGTGAGCCGCTGTACTCAGTGGAGAGGGGAAGTCCCATTTTTTGTGACTTTCCAATACAATTACAGTAGCAATGGTGACAGATGAAGTGACCGTTGAAGGGCAAACTTAAAAACACTTCCCTCAGGAGAACATGCTTCTAATTCTTCAGAAAGTGTCACAAGTCCATCAAGGCCTCCTCAGCAGTTTTCTTTTCAATAATTAAGGCTACTAAGTAAATAACAAGTTCAAAGACACACAAGAGATGTTTAATCCACTTCTAAGAAGAAAATCAATGTAATAAATACAAGTGATAACTCATTATAGTAGTTTCTAAGAAGTTTACCTCTATATTTTGTCAGCCAGATTTATTTACTTATATAAATAGGCTAGTAGTTATATATCATAGCGTATTTATTTACAGTGCATAAACACATACAAATACATGTACAAGTTTTTCTGTATTCCCTAATACCCCAGTCCAAAATTATGTATACACTGGTGACAACTCACTCGATTTTATTTAAAATTTGCTTAACTATAGCACTGAAAATTACAAAAGATTAATTTTAGGACAAGAGTCAGAATAGTAATTTTTAAAAGATAATCATTGACTCCATAGTTTTGTCTTTTCTCTCCCTTTATAATGCTCCATAAGAAATTTGTTTTGGAAAATGTGTTGTTTAATTTCAATTTCAATGAGTAACTGTGAGCGTCACATGATCTTTTTGAACTTTGTTTCTGTTCCATTTTGGAGTAATTCTCTGTCTCTTTCTCTCTCTTTCTCTCTGTCTCTGTCTCTGTCTCTCTCTGCTCTCTGTCTCTGTCTCTCTCTCTTTCTCTCTGTCTCTGTCTGTCTGTCTGTTTCTCTCTCTCTCTCTCTCTTTCTCTCTTTCTCTCTCTCTCTCTTCCTCAACAGGGTTTCCCCATGTGTATTTCAGGCTGGCCTTGAACTCACTATGCAGCTCAGGCTACCCTGGAGCTCACAACAATCTTCCTGCTTCAGCCTCCAGAATACTGGGATCATATGCATGCACCACCATGCCCGGCTCAATATTAGAATAATTTTAAGCTGAAAAATATAATAATAGAAATTCAGAAACTCAGATTTAATAAACTATAACAAGAATAAATAAGATGGGGGCCGGAGAGATGGCTCGGTAGAATAAGCGCTTGCCTGTCAAGCTCAAGGGCCTGAGTTCAATCCTCGGTTCTGCCAAAAAAAAAAAAAAAAAAAAAAAAGAATAAATAAGAATGGATATATGTAAGTGCTTCCAAATGGATGACATTGTGACACACAATTTGACAAAAAGTCAAGGAAATGTGGGTTTTATATAAAAGTAAGATTTCTGGAGTAAAAAGAAGTGATTGCAATATAAGAACAAAAATAAGGAACAATGAGGTTTATCCTGAGGTCTAAGAGGAAGTTAAGGCAGAAGGCTCTTGAGGAATTACTCAGAGCAAGCTCTCAAATTGCTTCATGTCCTATCTCACACCTACATGAATATCATTTTCTAAAATCATTGTTGTGATCTTGGAAATATTTATGCCTAGATATGCTCAGGATCCTCAAATACAGGGAGGCAGCTGTTCATTTATATTTGACTTTATTTTGCACATATTATTAGTTACCCAAATTCTTTCCAAAGAAGCACAGATCTCCAAGGGAGCCCCTCCTCCAGGGACACACGGTGAGCCATCCCTCACCTGGAGCTGCAGCTTTCAGTTGTGTGGGTGGTTGTCTTGTTGGAGGGTGTCTTGTTGGACGGTGTGGCTGTACTGAAGGCAGTGTTGTTGAAGAAATACTGCCACAGGTACACCTGCAGGGGTTACAGCGATGTGAGAGGCAGCCAGTGTCCACACAAGGAACTCCTTGGTTTAAAAAAAGAGAATCACACATAAAGCACTACAAAGCAGGACTTAGTTCAGTTCCATGTGCTTCTCCTGAGGAGATCATGGCTTTTCTTACTGCCATTGTGGAGAGCACTGCTAATAACATTCACTGACCTGCTAAGGTCACCACAGCTGGGCTGCTGCCTCTCTCCCAAGCCTCACTTTCCACTGAGCTGGAAAAAGACTTGAATTTTTGGTTGATAATCTGCCACACCCTCACTTCGCCTCAGCTTTCCAGCACTCTGTTTGTTAAAGGGGAGCTAGGCTGAGCGGGACTTTTGTTGGTGCAGGCATTTTGATCTGTTTTACAATCCAAATGCAGTCCAGAGACCAAAGTGACATGCTTATGTCCCTGGCTATCAGTTGGGTCAAGCAGATAGGCTACCTCCTTTCCCAGGTTGCATGACAAGACTCAGTTCTCTGTGTGCCTTCCCCACTTGTAGCCTCAGCTCAAATCCACACCTATTTCGAGACCACAGTAAGAAACACTTCCACACAGAAGGAGAAACAGGACATTAGTCACAGAACACCAAGTGTCCCGATACCAGAACTCCCAGTGTGCTCAAAATAGTAAAGAAAACAATTAAGAAAATCTGGAAAGAGTGTTCTCCTAGTCACCCCTGAAGACCTTGAAATGCTTCCATTTGCAAACTACCAGTTAACTTTAATGAGTGCCTCAATCAACAGCATTTGTCATGGTTATAAGGCTCTTACTTGACCGGCTAAATAAATTACAAATTTTAGGACAAACAAAATACAATATAAATTTTGCACATTATGCTTGAAATAAAGCATTAAAAAGTATTTCTTAAAAATAATAATTGTAATTTTTCATCCTGGGCCGTAATTCTAATGAAGAAATTCTTTAAAAATCAACTTTTAATCACTATCTAAAGTAACAAAAAGATTGGGCATGGTTGCCCTCGCCTGTAATCCCAGCACCAAAGAGGCTGAAAACAAGAGGATCTAGGCAGTGAGACCCTGTACACCCTGTAAATACTGTAGATCCTGTCCTAAATTCATAAAAAAATAAAGTAACAAAAGAAGCCTATTAAATATGCAAATATAAATTTTCATGTAGGTATAAAGACACCAGTAGAAAAAAAAAAGTTATGTCTCTGAATTTCTTTGGACACAAAAGAATGACTGGAAAACAATCTTATATATGACAGACTTTCCTCCAGCCTCTCAACTGTGAGCCAATAGAGAAGCTTCTTGTGATTCTCAAAAGTCATGCTTCCCCCTTGGGCTCCAACTCTCCAATCCAAAACCAGAAGACGCCCAGGAGGTTGGTTCTCTTTTCCAATCAGAACATGCTGTCACCTACATCAGGGCGTCTTGGTCTGCTTCCACCCATGGCTGGGGCTACCAGAAGGCAAGTGTACCATGGTCCCTGCTTAGAAAACTCATGGAAATGGACATCAATTACGTAGAAACTGAATAATGTAAATTAGGAGAAAAAGAAAGATGAAAGTAGTTTTAGAAGGACGAAAGTTTTGGACAGGGTCAGGGAGAAGTGAGTTCTGGGTAATATGGGGGAAATTTTCCTGATGTGTGCATGGAGGTGGGCATGGTTAAGCTAACTTGTTAAAAATAAATGCAGGTGAACTTTATAGAATCAAAACACCCAAGATAGCCAGAAATATAGCTCAGCAGCTATAAGCTCCTGCCTGGCAAGCACAAGTTCCTGAGTTCAATTCCTGGTACCAGTAATGATAATAATAATAATTATTATTATTATTGTTAATAAAATTTGCAAGATAGATTGTGAAGATGGGATGGGTGAAAGAAGGATCTAATGATTAGAGTGTCAAAATATGTTAACCACTAAAAGTATCTTAATACTGTGAGCATGTGGGTTTGTCTTGCAAATATTTATCAAAAAACCCATGGGCGCCATTTTTCTTTCAGATATAAGATCCAGGAAATTGTGTGAAGATCAATCCAGCAAGACATTGGCAAGCTGTGTTGCTGAAGACTTGGAAAGTGTAAAACGAGAAATATTTATGCTACTCTTTATACTAATGTAGACAAAATGCGATAAACTCTGCTCTCTTTTCGGTTTCTTACAAAGACAAAAACATGAAATCTTTAAACTTTTCTCCAGCAGAGTCTGCTCTGGCTTTGCCCAAGGAGCACATAAGTTGGAAATCTCACAGGAAAGCACACAGGCTTAGTAGGGCAATTGGTGAGACCTGAGAAGAGCTATAGATAAGTATCTGTTAAAATTCCACCCAACATAGCTCAGATCCTTTCTCTTCTGACAACTGCCTGAGATGAAACATCCAGGACCAGGGGTGGGAGAATGAGAAGGAGCAGACAGAGGTTTTTTTTTTTTTTCTCAGTTAATCTTGCAGCTCCCCATTTAAATGGGGCTAGGGTGGATTCTGACAAAAAAAAAAAAAATCAATGTAACAATCTCCTAGTAAAATAAACTTTGCAAAATTAGCCTTGCTTGAGAATGGGTACGGAGCAGTTTCTCAAAATTATGTAGTCGTTAATGTTCTGAGGAGCAATAAAAAAAATACATACTTCACATTCTTAGACAAGAACATAAAGCAGAGCTTTGCTCTATACTCTTATCTGAGGAAAGTATGCAACAAACTTATACAGAGGCAGATGCATACAAGTTCCAGATGTGCTGTTTTTCTGACTCTGTGGGTTGTATCCTCTATAAGGGAAAGAGAAATATTAATCATTTCTTTTACTGCTGAGGGGATGGGTGCTGCTCTCATATTTCAGAAAGGGGCTGGAAAAAGAGGGAAGCCAAACTTTTTCCTATTTAAGGCCAAAGCAAAGGAATCTCAGTGGCTGAGTTTTATGACGGGCCCGGTGCTGAAGGGCAGGGAACAACTGATGGTGCTACTCTGAACTGCTTTGCTTTCTCCTTTCTGCACAAAGAGTCTCATGTCTGATATTTAGACATGATGAGCTTTGTGCACAAGGGGACCTGGTTACTTCTTGCTCTGTTTCACCCCACTGTTATCTTGGCGCAGCAGACCCCGGAAGGTGAGTAGATATCGATTTCAAGAAACTTTCTGGGGTTTTTGTCTTTACTTCTCCTTACAAAGAAGCATAAAGGGAGAAAGCAGCCTCCTGAACAACAATTTCCTCTGTGAGCTCCCAACTGGGAAACATTAATCTAACCGCGTGCTTGCCTTTACATTTGTTTAAAAAGACTAATGACGTGTGTGTTAGTTTTCTACTTGTTTAAGATAAAAAGTTTTCTCTTCTAACTTGTTGTGCTGCTAAAGGCACTGGAAACTTACTTTTTAAAATGGTTTTTAAAGGTTCCCTTCCTGGACTGTTAATATCTTGGAATGCTTCCCTGGATCTGGAAGCTATTGGGCTCATGTAATAATTGCATGTTCTTCTTTGTATGCCTCATTCTTTGGAAGCATAGACTGTTGAGCATTGTTTTCCCAAGAAGAATACAAACTTTAACACTGGCACGCCTAGCGAATAGTCTACTATGCATCATTAGCCTTATTACATTTATTTCTATACAGTAGAAACAGCAACTGTCAGGGTTTTGTGAACGGGTCTAGGCTGCAAAAAAGAGTTTCATCATTCAGTTTTTTATTCCATTTCTATGTCAAATCCTAGCATAGTTGTTTAATTCCTATTCCTTTAATTCCTATATCCTTCCATATTCCTAACAATTTGTGGTTAAGAGCCTAATATTTCCCACATGTTCTGCAGCTTAGCTGCAACTGCAGAAATAAAGAGAATTTTAAAAATGCTTTTAGCATTAATGTTTCGCCTTTTTTGCAAACAAGGTAAAGAAACTAGTCCTGTTTGGCTTCAAAAGCTGAGTTGCTGTTACTTTCTGCTAGGTGGATATATTAGGGCCCATGTTCTCATTTTAAAAAGTGCCTCACTATCTGCATGAAAGTATTTTTGTAAACTCCTCTGTGCCTCGTAGCCATGAACATGCTGGACAGATGGGAGCTGATATTTTCATAAAGGTAAATATTCAAACGCTGAACATAAATATAGGTAGAAGAAATCATTGAACGATTTTAATATGTACACGGTCAAACGTTTGCATTTGAATCTATATTTTTTGTCAACAGTGTGTGAGAACTTGGATTTTTTTTCTTTTGTATGTAGTGTCAAGTATCTCTGGTGTCCTCACAAGTAATATCTGCAAGTGTACATGTGTGTGTGTGTGTGTGTGTGTGTGTTCATGTAAACCCAATGACATCTCTTTAGCTAAATTCTGCCTGCGGACACAAAAGAAGAGAAACACCCATCTTTTCTTGTTCTTTAGTCTTCTTCCCCACCCAACCCTTCTCTGTTCTCCTTGTCCCTCCTCCTCGAGGATCCGCCCCTCTGGGCCCCAGGGACCTCCTGCTCCTGGTCTAGCTCCTCCTCAGCCTTTCCCCTCCCCCAACACCTCCTCCTCCTCCAAGGTGCCCTGCCCCAGCACCATGGGACACCACCCCGCTGCTCTTCCCTCTCCCTCCTTATACTTCCCTTCCCCGGAGCAATCTATATTCTTTTCCTTCTTTCCTTCTTCCCCTTTGCTCCTCCTCTACAGAATCCCTCCCCCCAAGAAGCTCCAATTCCCAACCCTCCCCCCAAAATACCAAATGATTAACACCTCCTGTTCGCCCTAAAAGTATTTCTACTTTTTAAAACCTCTTCGGCGCTCCTAGTTCCTAAAGAAAATATAGGAATTTTCATTTACTGAAAAAACTATAAATTCCTTGCTTGTACTTCAAAAGCTTGACAAAATATTAGGAGTTGCCCCGTAGTTACAAGAAAAACGAGGCTCACTCACGACGGCTGTGCTCATTCCAGGGGCACATTTAGGGAGAAAAGGGCTGTTTTCTGCTCGCACTGTGTTGACCTCACAGAAGTCGTTTTCTTTTGCCTTTGACATCTATGTTGCTCTTACACTTTCAGTGCATTGATTTAGTTTGTCCTAGACGACGCTGAGACGTGCTGACGCATTGTAGCTTATGCGTGCTATGCACGGCACCAGAAAGTCCTGCTGCTGGGTGAGTCTGGGATCCTGACCTCCCTTTCTTGTTGGGGTGTCTTCTCCCCAACAGCCCCTGAACTAGCACAACACTAGCGTGCAGTCTGGGACTTTCTGAGGCACCAAACATGTGTTCACAACGAATTTTGGTCTTTTTACAAATTTGTGAAAATTTTATTTTATCCGTGGGTTTTATTCCAGCAATGGAAAACGAGGTCTGTTTTATATTTCCTGTGGTTTATAAACATGCCAAATTCTAAGGGGGACGGATCTGCCACCTAGTGGCTCACAGGGATGCAGTTTACATAACGGACGCCAGCATCAGTGGTACAGAGGAAACTTAAGGTTTTTAAAACGTTATATAGGAGAATTGTACCTATTAAACATTATTTTCTTAAGTAAGCAACAGTAGTACAGGTAAACTGTCGCCAACACAACATAATGCTAATAATATTTCAATAGTGGCTGGAAATAAATTTAAAAGTTACATTTTAGTTAAGAAATCTCACAAGTTTAAAGAATATTTTTTCATACTAAAAGACTCTGGTGTAGTCTTACTTGGCTTATTTTATTCTCTGACAATTATGCTAATGTATATTTCCACTTAATGCTAGGGAATAATGTTTCCGTAGGGCAGAGGGAGAAACTTGTAATTTCTGTTGTTATAGGTGGTGGCGGAGGTTTTAGTTCTGTCTTTGTGGTACTGGGGACCAAGCCAGGGGCACTGACATAGATCTACATTCCCAGCCCCTTTATTTTTTATTACGAGACAGGATTCTCTCAAGTTGCTAAGCTATCCGGGCTGGGCCAGAACTGTGTTGCTCCTACCTCAGTTCCGTGCTGTTGGGAATGCAGGCGTGCGCCATCACCCCTGGATAAACTGTGTCATGCAGCGAGTTCTAATGTTCAGGTTTCTCTGTTTGCTGCACCAGTGATCACATTAGAATACTGTGTGCCTTTGAATGGATTCAGAACTATAAATTGACTCAACTTCTTTACCTCATGGTAGGAGAGCTTATTTCACATTATTATAAGGAAAAATTAATCATTAATCAGAGGGCATTCGAGTTTTCGGGTTTGTGTTGTCCTTCTAACTACAAATAGTGGGGTAATAAAAAATGTATAGCATAAGGGTACTAGAAACCTTTAACAGAGAATAATTGTGCACATCTCAGTGTTCGTCATCCAGCATAATTTAGTTGAAATTATGAAACTAACAAAGGATGAATTAAGACTAGAACCAAATTTCTGTTAAATCCTAGATAGTGAACACAAAATAGAAACTGAGAGCATCTAAATCTTCTACTTTTGCAATCATTAGTCATCAAAAGGTGACACTAAATCACAGCACACAGGCTGCAAAGCACACAGTTATCTCTTGTATACAAGTGAAAGAGGCAGGTGTTTCCTTGTTTAGTACTCAACTGTGAACTAGTAAATCTATCGTGTAAGCAAGAGGTCTAGATGCTAATGATCAAATCTGAAATTGTCATCAGTTTTGTGAAAATATACATGGAAATAAAGTATTATTGACACAATGCAGTATGGTTTTTGTTTCATGATTCTTCGTGTTTCTTTACCATCTCCAGAATGTCCAGCCTGAGGTTATCTCCCAGCCTAAAAGTATTTTGCTTAAATTCTAGAATTCACCTTCTAAGGATTGTAAAATAATCCAGCCAAGCCTCCAAAACGGCTCTGGGAAAGGAAAGACTGAGAGAACTCGGGCCACCTTAGGGTCCTCAGGGGATGGGTTATCCACAGGCTTATTTTTGAAAATAGAAAAGCATTATTTGTGATTTTGTCAGGATTACAGCTGAGACTAAGATAAGAGAGCCCCTGTCCCATACCCTTGTCACTCACTCAGAGAGAAGAGTTCCACCTGTGGAAGCTCCGTGGTTTCCATGGTGATGACAGTCCTTCGGTGCCGAGTTCCAAAGACTGTGTAAGCCAGTTATCTGATTTTGTAGCATCAAGTGACATCACTACCTTGAAGTGTTTAAAATGGATACCTTAGGAATCAGAGCCTCAGAGCCGGAAGATGTTACTGTTTGTGCTGTACATGACGAACATTTGTAAAGTATCCAGTTCTTAGGAAAGTTTCCTTATAAAGTTTTGTGCCATTGCTTTCCACACTGAGAAGCAGCTCATGTAGTATGTTTTAAAACCCAGACTTTTAAAAGAGGAGAATTTTGTCTGTTTTGTGTTACGATGGCAATGGAAAAAATGAGATAGCTCTTTTTACACAAACCAATTGTTAACTGCAATTTGGAGAGTTACACTAACCACAAGAAAGTCTGTCTGTGCCTAATGAAAACACAGAAGAAGTGGATTCCTTTCCGATTAACAAACGAAACCCTTGTTCTTTCCATGACTGAGTCAATCCTTGCTGTTTCAAATGTAATCTTAATGAGTCAAGGGAAAGGCCCCAAAAGGCCAGAAGTCAAAGCACCCAAAAGAGGTAAAAATAAAAAAAAAAAAATAAAGGATCCAGAAAGTATTAAAAATTAAAGTTGCCTTGAAAATTGGCTCTGAGAACTGCTGCTTCAGTCAAATGCTGTGCATTCTTTTGAAGCAGTCTTTGCTGTGGTAGCTTCAGAAGATGCCAAACCCAGACAACTTGGTCAAGTACATTAAGTCATAAATATTCTTTAGAGCTGCATGGTATGGTGACAGTTCCCAAAAATTACTCAAGAGAAAACCCTAATGAAGTGAGGAGTCCATCAGTGTGACTCACTTAAGTATCCCTCTTCTGAAAATCAGTGCCTTGGTGAGACATCCTAAACATGTTTTTTTTTCCCCCCAACATATGCAGAAGCTTGATGTTTCTTCATGTTGCTATTAGAATCCTGCTTCTGTGTGAGGAGAAAAAAATTTCTGCTGGGCTCTGAGTCACGCATTTATCCTGTTGGTGGTCTGGATGTCATCATGGTGGCCTAGGAGATAGAGTTCTTTCTCCTAAGGTCCAGAACAAATAAACAATAGATTTCAATTCCAGATGGATTTTCCTGTTTTGAGAAAAGGTGGGGGGTATTTTGCAGGGAACTGCTATCCATAAAAATCATTTTTAAATTTAAAAAAATACCTAAAAATGCCTGCAGACCCTATAGGGCAGAGTTGGGGGGCTGATCTCTCTAATCCTACCCAGTCCTTGAAAACAGAAAGGGAATAAGATGCAGTGGTTAAGAGCATCCAACTTGGAGATAGTCTTCCTAGATTCCCAATCTTAGCTTCACCATGGACCACAACACTTCAGGAAAACTATCCCACATTTGTTTCAGATTAGCTATCTGTATAAAAGAAGCACTTAGCTCTTGGGGGCTTCAGGAGGATTAAGTAAAATGAACATATGTTACTCAGGACAGTACCTAGCAGCTGGGAGCTACTCTGCCAGCTCTGCCTAGCACTTTTCATACTAACTTCACCAAACAAAACACTCTGGGGAAGCACCTGAAGTACCCGGTGTTTCAGTGATAAAGAAATGTGTGATGATAAACTTTTAGATGTCTACCAATTGTAAGGAATAAGCATAATGGATTTTCTTCCACCTTTGCACAATGTAAACTGTAACATTTTGTTATTTGGTTTCACTTTTTCTCTAAAGTTTCAAGCTTACACTAGGAAAGAAGGTAAGAGTTGACTATGTTATACTCCAGCTTCATTTTGATTACAGTGTAGAGCTCAACAAAGTGATGATTTGGGTCCATCTGTCGCTTGGATGACCCGAGATCATTTCATAGTCTTACTTAGCAAAAGAAACAAAAAGAACTCACCCAAATTAATTACAAATTGTACAGGAAGACTGTGAAGAAGTAACTAAAATGTTTATTGTTTGGTGTGAATGTAAAAAGATTATTTGCCTTTCATTTAATATTTTTGTAAGACTATTCAACTTTTTAAATCAAAGCTAATCTCAATGTATATAAGGAAAAAAAGGAGATAATATGGCTTAATGCTGAATCCTATTTTCTATTCTATTTATATATGCCAAAAATGGCCAAAGTAGTTTATTCCTCATGAAAAGAAAGCCTTCTTTTCCTAGGCTACATTATGACTTTCCCATATGTAACCAAGCACTTCCATTGGGGGCCATGAGACAGCCAAGTAAGACTTTTGACTTCTGGTAGAACATTTTCTAGCCATACCTGATTGTGTGGAAAGTAATGAATTAGGAAGCACCCTACAAAACTCTGTTCTTTCAGAGAAGCTGACTTTGGTAGAGAAAAAAAGAGGGGCCTGAATGTCAGTCTTAAGTTTCTACTTATGATTTCTCAGGGAAGTGACTCATCTTTTTCCTTCAAATGGACATGAAATAAGTAGGACAACCAATGAGACAGTGCAGGAATTGGGTTATGTTTTCTAAGCTTCCCAGCTTGTCTTCTTTTACTTAGAACAACATGAATTTCTGAAGCAAAAGGAAATAGAACCTCATAACTAGCATGAACTAGATCAGAAAAAAAATCATGCCAAAAGTTGATTGCCCAAAAATTTTAAGTATGGTCATTCTCAGAGGCTGGGAGGGTGTGGAAAGGATGGGAAGAATGTGGTTAATGGGGATAAAGTTATAGTTGGATGGGACTAAGAAATTCTGGTGTGCTATTTCACAGTAGGATGCTTATAGATAGTAGGAATACACTGGCTACCAAGAAAACTAGAAGAGAAGATCTTGAAAGTTTTCACTGTAAGCTTCTATAAAAAATGATAAATGTTTCAGCAGATAAATATGTTTGACCTGAATTATTAATTAAGCAATGTATGCAAGTATTAGCACATGAACATGCACTATTTTTTTGTTTTTACCTATTAGTTAAAAATTAAGATCCAATAAATAAATGTATTACGTAGAAAATAGCATTAGAAAATAAAAGGTCACTAAGATAATTTAATCTTTAGGGTTAGGTTTCTGTAATTTAAAAAGAGTACTAGGCAAAGTTTCTAGTCTTGGAAATGAGAAGTTAAATAAAAATTTTTATTTGTGTAGCTTTGAATTCAACCCAATTCTAGAAAATCCAATTACAACTTCAGTAACTCAAGATGGTGCTTGTACATTTAAGAATTTTCAGAGCCAATGGAAAAGTTTGAATTTCTAGTGCTTTGAGGACATTCTCAAGGAAAGATAAACAGAATAAATTGCAAGGGTAAAATAATATTTATGTTAATTTCAAGGCAAATTAAGATAAAAAAGTCAAAGTATGAGATTTCAGAACCTAGCTTAACTTATTTTCATCTGTCTTTAATAAGCCTTGATAGTCAATATCTGTGTTTTTATTACCTAAGAGTTGTATTAAGTAGAGAAAGTGATCCAGAGACAAAGAGCTGAAAAAAATCATTAGTTCAATCAAATGGAAGTGGATAGGTAGTAGGTAATCCACACTTTTAAAGAGAATGCCTTGGAGTAAAATTAATCTGAAAGAATATTTCATACAAAATTGATTCAGAGAAGTTTTCAAATAATACACTTTAAGGATGGAGAACCCATGCAAAGATAGTAAGTGATGTAAGGTCATTCAAGACTTTCCACCTCAGACCATTCAGATTTCTTCTCTGATAAGCCACAAACCTAGTTATTGAATATAAAGCATCTATAGTGCTTAGAAAAAAATGACTTCAATGTCTCACCTTCCTTTATTGTCACTGTTTATAATATGGAAGAGATTACTGTTCTTTTCTTAAACATCATTTCCATAACACCTTCCAAATAAGCCTACTTCATCTTCTCTGAGCTAAGCAGTTTGGTATTCTACATTCAACAAGCGTGAAGAAAGATTTCTTTAAATATTTAAAAATACCTTTTCCATGTTCTCATATATCAGTTTTAAAGGCAGAAAAGGAACTATAATGACTTCTATAAATACACAAATTCTTCTCTTTTATTCAATGAAATTAACGAACTTTGTTAGCTGTAGGGCACATTGGAAAATTGGGACACACACACACACACATACACACATAAACACACATAATTTTTTTTAACTTTTTTAATTAATCAATAAGTTTTGAGGTGTTTAGTAGGATCACTAAATTTGTATCTGTGTGTATGAAGACATAAGAAATGAAAGTGAATGTATATGTTCATAAGTCTTCCTTTTGATGGAGTTTTAGCTAAACTTATAAATTCTAAGCTTTTAAATGTAAGTCTAAATTATTACCACTCCAAAAAGAGATGATGTGGAATTAAGAATTTTAAAAAGTGACCTCTATGTAATGTGGTAAACTCGCAGGGCCACTGAGAGACCTTTGGGGTCCTAATCAGCAAAATCTATAGGTTTCAACCCCTTGCTTCCTCCAAAGCAGCCTGCTTATGCAGACTTCTTAATGCCTTTGGCTTCAACAAAATAAAAATTTCACTGTCTCACAAAAATCTATAAAATGACCCAACCAGCTCTTTGTTTTCAAAACTTTTGCAGATGTTTAGCAACCTAATTATGTATTCAATTACTGGTATACTTTCATAGTATTCTTCAAGAACTAAAGTTGTATTTAACCACAATCTATAGTGATGCTAAGAATTGAGACCAGACTTTGTCTTGGCAAGCCCTAAGATAATTCATTGCTAGGAGCTGCTGAAATTTTCAGTCCCTTGCATATATAATTCGAATTAAAGTCTCAAATTTTAATTAAAGCAAAATTTGCTATCTTAAGTCTCATATATACAATCATGATTCATATTTTTCTTTGTTTTTCTTTTATTAATTCCTTGCCATTATTTGCTTCAAAAAACCTACCCATCTGTGTGTGTGTGTGTGTGTGTGTGTGTGTGTGTGTGTGTGTGTGTGTGTGTGTTGAAAACCTCTTTATAATCATCCAGGGCAGACCCTAAAGGCATGTCATACAGTTGACCATTGATGCCCCGCAGAGCCAGGATTCACACTCAGTATACACAATGAACTTCATTAAAGTTATCCCAGCAAGGACTGGAAGAATTTTGTGCTGCCAGCACTAGCTCACTTTTCCCCTGAATTTCACAACTAGGTCAATAGAACCCAGAAGGGTTTCAGAGTTAGTAAGCAAATTATCTTTGCAGTTTCATGCTCCCATCTGCTGTTAAAACCAAGAATAGCAATTTGGGTAGGAAGGTTTATTTTCAATTGCACAATGAATAAATAAATCCTTGAATGCATGTGTGATATCCATTGAGTTTACATTTTTAAAACAGATGAAATTAAAATATTTTTAAATGACTAGAATTTTAAGGAAAATAGTCTATGGCCTAACATTTTTATATCATTCAGTAGGTTTGGTATATTAAGCAAGTATTTACTATTTGACATTATGTAGGAAAGAATAATTTTCTAATGAGAAGGAGAAATTGTTTCACCCTATATCTAGTTTGTGTACTATCGGTAGGACTCAAACAAAAAATACATTTTGTGAAAACACAAGATAACATTGCACTCATTAATATCTTTTCCAGTTGATGAAGGAGGATGTACCTATCTCGGCCAGTCTTATGCCGCTAGAGATGTCTGGAAGCCAGAACCATGCCAAATATGCGTCTGTGACTCAGGATCTGTCCTCTGTGATGACATAATATGTGACGAAGATAACTTAGAATGCCCCAACCCAGAAATCCCCTTTGGAGAATGTTGTGCGACATGCCCGCAGCCCTCAACAGCTGTGAGTTTAAAGGGAGTTCATACGTGTTTAAGATTCTTACTTACATACATGCATAGTAGCTCCTCCATAATAGGATCCTGAAAAGAAGAGAAAGTGATGTCTGTTGGTCATAATGGCATGATAAGGAAATGGTGGGTTTTCCCACTTACAGCAAAGAGCTTAGATAAAATCTGAGCCAGCAAAAAATGATGCCTTTCACGGGAGAGTATTGCTATATCTTGTTTTATATGTGTCTTTTAATTTACTAGGCTCCTGTCCCTAATGGCAGAGGACCACAAGGCCCCAAAGGAGATCCTGTAAGTCAAAATTACGTAGTGGAAGAGCATTAATGCTAATGATAGTTCTGGGAATTGTGAGCATTTTTTCCTTTACATATCCTTCGCAAATTTGAACTTTATACTTCATATGTGATCTTGAGTACCATAGGTGGATAATGATATCAAATGCCAAACTAAAACCTCATAAATCAAATATAGGTCAATATACAAAGAAATATATATATATTATGCTTAAGTTAGTCTCACATTTTGATAAAATTTTATTTATTCCAAAGAAAAAAAAATTACTTGTATTGATTTCTAACATTAAACAGAGAAGTGCAAATCTAGCAATAATTCTCAATTGTGAGCATATTTCAGTGTTTCATTTATTCTTACCTTTGATTTTTTTAAGGGCCCTCCTGGTATTCCTGGGAGAAATGGAGACCCTGGTATCCCAGGACAACCAGGTTCTCCCGGCCCTCCTGGAGCCCCAGGAATCTGTCAATCATGTCCTACTGGCAGTCAGGTAAGAGGTTACAGGCCTAAAAGGTCATCCTTATCTGTCTCCTTTCCTTAGCCTCTACCGTGTCTCACAATTATAAGTCCTTTATATCTATTTTCTAGCTTTATGCATTTAGCAATTTCTTATTTAGTGCTTATATGTGCTAGGTCCTATTCTAGGAACTTTAAAAATATTCACTTTTCTCACGCCGCTAATGCTAGTGCTACTGTATCTTTTCAAATTTTCCCAACTTCTCATTAGGTGGGTAACATATTCATTACAGTGGGGAAATGAACTATCAAATCCCAAAAAACTAACCAAGATAATTTAGGAAGCCTTAACAGCTGTCCCTTATCCTCCTTTTAACACCAGTGGTGAAGTTCCGAACAGCCTAAACAAAAAGCAGTTGAAGAGCTG